>JAKSZT010054237.1:793657-822664 GCA_026826555.1 Tolypeutes matacus | reverse complement strand
GTCCACACCCTGGTCCACAAAGACGCTCACCAGCCCTGGCAGAAAACCTGACCTCAGCACCCAAGAAAAAAACCCACCAGAGAGGGTCAGAGGGGAGGAGAAGGGAGAGGGAAGGAGGGGAAGAGAAGTTGGGGATACAGACAGAGGGAAGGAGGAGGTGGGAGGGGAAGTAGAGGAGGTGGGAGAGGCAGACAGACAGATGGGGAGAGGAAGTGGGGTGCGTGCCGTGCAATGCTGCCACGAGAAGATGCCTTCACAGTGAATGTAAGGCATTGAGACTTCTGAAAGAAGTAGGACCAACCGGATTCTAGATGCAGATGTTGAAGATGGATGGGGAGCGGGCGGGGGGGCAGTTGGGGAGGCGTGTTCAGCATTTTTTTTTTTTTTTTTTTTAGGTCGATTTGTAACCAGTGCCAAAAAAAAACCCAATGGGGTTTCGGTTCCCGGGCGGGGAGTGGGGTGGTGGGCGTGGGAGAGAAGTCATTGGTGCATGGACACACAGACCACGTCATGGATGAACAAATGAGTTTCATAGTGCATTTTGATTGGATGAGTTTTTCAGACGGCGTTGCGTCAGTATACAGTTTAAAGAGCAGGCATGGAAAGAGACAAGACAAGAAACACAGTCATTATCCATCGCACGCAGGGCAAACCCGCCCTCTGCCCACCCAGCCCCCCACCCCCACTCCCCGGGCACCCGGGGGGCAGCGGCTGTCCCTGCCCTCCCAGGGAACTGGCTGCCCCCTGCCTCAGCCACGCAGAGCTCTCGGCCTTAGACCTCGTGGGCTTACCTGGGAGGCAGCAAAGGGGTGGACTGGGAGCTCCTTGCAAATACCCTCACCGCCCCTGCTCCCCTCAAGGCTGGGAGCTAATCCTTCTAGAAGGGTCCAAACACTCACCCTCTAGCTCACCTCCCTCCCTGCCCATCCCCCACCCCCCCAAATGACAACAGTTCCGGGCCAGGGATGGCGAACAAATGCAAACTCAAGTATATTAAAGGTTAGATAGCAGCGATCACAGCTACCATTGGGGACATTTTTGTTTCCCGGCAGTTTCTGCACCAAACATTTCCCGCCCAGCGCTCTGGTGGCTTAAAGGTTGCCTTCTCCCTTCCGGGAAATGCCAGCTCTGAGAGGGGAGGTGGTTCTGTTTTTTTTTTTTTTTTTGACTGCTTTGTTCACCGCTCTGTTCCCAGGACTTAGCCCAACTCCTGGCACCCAGCGGGAGCTCACTCTGTCACTGGTGGGTGCTGGAGGGAAGATGGGGTCTCGGAAGAACCCAGTGAGGTTGGGTGCAGTGAATATGGACGTGAGACAAGGGGACACGAGTTGCCCAGAGTCACACAGCTAGCAGGCACGGGCTGTTCTGAACACTAAAATCTCATCTCTTGACCCACTCAGTTGGACGGCATGAATTTTTGGCTGTCAAGTCAGAGCCCGGCTCCTCTCTAGAGGCTCGGGACAGAAGGTTCCAGGCTCTGGCTTTCTGCAGGAGGGAGTGGGTGAGTGGGGGACAACAGGTGGGCACGACTGTTCTACAGGAAGGTAGCTGGGGTGGGGGACAGGGGAATTTCTGGCTGCAGGCAAAGGGGTGTGGCTGGGTCAGGACTTGGGGGACACACCGGAGGATGGTCCCCTCTTCTGTGTAGCTCCCCAGCCCCACCGGGGCTAAGCCTGGGAGACACCAGGGGTGACCAGTGTGCTCTAAAGACCACCCAGGACTGGCTGCAAGATCTGGTGGGAGGATTGTGTCTCACCTCCCAAAGCATGAAGTCTCAGTTTACTTGTCTGTGAAATGGGGCAACGCCCTCTTCCTCACTGCCTTTCCTCCAAATCTGACCCATTTCCCCATCCTGCTCTAAGTACCACCCCAGGCCCTTGGCCTTCTGGCTTCCAGCTGGGCTTGGCCAATGGGAGGCACTGTCAGGGGCTGGGGGGGTGGGGAGGGAGGGGAGAAATTTGGGGTATTTTTCTCTGCCTCAAACTCTGGCTCAGGTTCCCTCATCTCCGTGGGTCCCCTCTCCACTCCTATCCCCCCAGTTGACCCCTCCGAGGGAATCCTCTTATGTGCCAAGACCCCAAACCCTACTGGGAGCTAATCTGCAGAAAACGTTTTGGTTGACTCCCTGGCACACCATGGATGTGCAGTTCCTTGTTGGCTGTTATTATTTTTATTGTTAGGATGATCAGGTTGAAAACACTTCTGGCCCTTTGCCTTTGCCCCTGTGAGGGTCTCCTACTCTTCCCCGTCTCTCGAGAGCCCCCAATCCGGGGCTCCCTGGCAAATGGCCAAGGAGAAGGTCTGGGACAGGAGCTCTGGGGCTCTTGCCAGACAAGGGTAGGGGAGGATGTGGCCTGTGGGGACCACAGCAGAGAGGTGCAGTGACCCCCCCCAAGGGGTCAACGGCTGACCTCGGGATGAGCCACATCAGGAATCTGCAGGCCTTGGGGCTAGAGAGAGGTGGATCCCCAGGGGCCCTGGGAGGGGGTGTCCCCACTTAGCTGGAGGGCCACGGCGACCTATGCCCACAAATCATGCAAGGGTGGTTCCAGCAGAATTTGCTGGAAGCTGGTTCTCTCTGGACTGATGTTTGGGGACAGGGTTCAGCCGTGGGACCACCCCCCCCGTTTTTTTAGGGGGTACTAGGGATCGAACCCAGGACCTCGTTCATGTGAGGCAGGTGCTCAACCACTGAGCTACACAAGCTCTGCCCTTTAAATCTCTCGGATCCTTTTAATACCCTTCTCGTCCATGTTACTCAAACGTCAAGCCTCCCCGGGGGACCGTCCTGGTCTCGTCTTTGGCCACTGTCAAACGCCCCGAGCTGTCCCAGCCGCCGTTGGGGTCCCCTGTCATTTTGGAATAACTGCCCCCCCCGGCACACCACTCGCCCAGCCTGGAGCTGCCCCGATCGAAGCCAGCGAGATACTTACCCCAAACTCCGTCACGAGGATGTCGGTGACACTGCCCAGAACAGTCACGAAGTCGAAGATGTTCCAGGCATCACGGAAGTAATTCTAGAGAGGGGGACCCACAAGACAGAGATGCCGACAGTGGGCTCGTTGCCCGTCTATCCAGCGCCCAGCTCACGGCCATGGTCGTCTGGGAAGCAAAACACTGCTGGACATGGGAAGCGGCTGTGGCTCAATCAGCAGGGCTCCCGTTTACCATATGGGAGGCCCCGGGTTCGGTTCCCGGGGCCTCCTGGTGAGGGCAGGCCCGCCCGCACGGCGTGGTTAGCTGACCCAGCGAGCACAGGCAGCAAGGGGGTGATAAATGAATAAATAAATAAAATCTTTAATAAAAAACAAAAACAAAAACAAACAAACAAACAAAAAACACTGCTGGACAGGCTGGTGAGTATTGTCTGTTCCGAGCACTCCCTCCCCAGGGTCCCCCAGGGGGGGGTGGGGACATGCCTGGCCCCAGAGGGAGCCTTGAGGACCTTGTTTCAAGTGTGGGGTGGGTGGGAGGGCTGCCCTTTGGGGCTGTGATCCCCATCCCCAACATTTCCTGAGGACTCCCCAGACCCCAGGGCCTTTGAGACACGATGTCATCAACCCTCACAAAGACCCTCAGAGCTCACTGTCATTTACCTGGGGGACTGAGGCTCCTGGGTGGAGTCTGTCACCTGCCTGAGGTCAGCCACTTGTGGTTGGGTGTGTATGTGTGTATGTGTGTGTCAGGATTTGAACCCAGGCCCGGGTGAGTCCAGAGTCTGTGTTCAGGGGCCCCACAGACTCAGGACTGGGTTTACAGCACACTCTCTAAGAGGGGGTTCAAATCCCAGCTCTGCTCCCACCCAGCTGTGTGGCTGTGGGCAAATGACTTGACCTCTCTGTGCCCACATTTCCTAATGTGGAGAACGGGGAGCAGGATGGGCCTTGGAGCTGGGACCTAGACATTGCAGCAAGCATGGGACTGTCTATCCTGGCTCTGTTGCGGTTGGTGGGGCTGCATGTCTAGACGTGGTCAGTGGGTAGTGTGAGTCACTTCCTGGGCAGCGTGGGGCTTTCTAGAACTTTCTTAGCTCTGAGCCTTGTGACCAGCAACATTCTGGGTTCCTGAGTGACTAAGAGGCGGAGGTGCCCTGCGATGAAGTGTAAACAAAACCTTTGTTCATTTAAGCCACTGAGATGTGGGGGATGTTTGTTACTGCGGCGTCATCACTTGGCCTGTCCTGACTGGTACATCTCTGAGCAGCATTGTTAAGATATTGAAAGATGCCAGCTCTGTTTGGTAAGCAGCCATGGCCCCAAGTCCCCCGAGGCATCTCTGCTGCCTCCCTCAATTCAGCAAAAAGTGTGAGGCTGGACAATTCTGGGGATCCCTGCTCCAACATCAGTGCCCACACCAAGCGGCACCCCTGCCTGGATCTGAGAGTCTGGCTCAAACAAATAACCCCTCCCCTCGGGGCCCCCCAAACACAGACCTTCCCAGCAGTCCCACAAGAGCAGAAGCCAGATCACGTGTCTTTTAGGGGCTGCTGTGTCCCTGCCCGTATCTCCTCGTTGTTCCTTTGCCCAGGAGCTTTCTCTGGCTGCACATTTGTCGGGGAATTAACCAGCTCCCCTGGAAGCAGCCTTTGACCATGACTCATGGGCGTTGGTGGGTCAAGACACTGGCTCCCTCCCCCATTCTCTGGGGTGCATGCTCTCTCCTGGCCCCCCGG
This sequence comes from Tolypeutes matacus, assembly GCA_026826555.1. Lineage (NCBI taxonomy): Eukaryota > Metazoa > Chordata > Mammalia > Cingulata > Chlamyphoridae > Tolypeutes > Tolypeutes matacus. The sequence goes on along the minus strand of JAKSZT010054237.1, from coordinate 817,992 downwards.
GGGCCCCCAGTGGGACTGAGCCTCAGTTGCCCCCAGTGGGAAATTCCTCCATAAAACACCCAGTACCGCCTGCCTGCCCATCCCACCCTCACTTCCCAGCTTCTACATGTTTCCTGGGATCCCGTCCTAGATGAATTCCTTGCACACAAATCCTTGTCTCAGGCTGTGCTTTTGGAGAACCCCAAACCAAGACAAGCCTCTCATCTACCCCTCTAGGCATGGGGTAGTTTGCATCACGTGCCCCAATAAACACATGCTCTTAACCTTGGTCGGTGCCCTGTGGGTGCAAACCCATTGTAAGCAGGAACTTCTGAGCCCCAGTGGCTGGCCCCAGGACACTGAGGACTTTGGGGAGAAAGTGTCCCCTTGCTGACACCTTGGTCTTGACCTTCTGCTAGCTTCAGCGCTGAGAAGTGATAAATGCCTGTTGTTTAAGCCCGGATCCGTTTGTTGTATTTGGGATAGCAGCTCAGGTGTTCGGCCTCAGGCCTCTGGGTTAGAAAGTTCTGGTCTATTGGGGTAAATTGGGGCTTCATCTGAGGCTGAAGGGGGGAGGCTCAATGCAGGTCCCTCTGGAATTACCAAGGGTTTGGGGAGATGGAGCCCAGGCTCCCCGAGAGAGAAGAATCCCCTCACCCCTGGAATTGCAGCTTGGAATAAAATAACCACATGACGCGCCTCCATCCGGCAAAGGCTGCCCCTCGGCCCCGGAAGGCTGGTCTCTCTTATCCCCATTTTACAGACGCGGAAATGGAGGCAAACAGCCTAGCGACTTGCTGGCGGTTGCACAGCCTGGGAGGGGCCGAGGGAGGATTTGCACTCGGGTTTGGCCGCTGCCCCAGAGCCTGTGTTCACCCCCACACAAATCCAGTGACTTGTCCTGGGTCACGCAGCCCACAGGTGGCAGCCCCAGGATGCTGAATCCCGGGCTCTTTCCAAGACGGCAGGGCGCCTCCCTCACCTGGCTGCTCACGCCTCCCCCAGGTGTGGTCCCCGATGGCTCTGCTTGTACCTTACAGCCCCCCAGGGATGTCGGGGTCTCCCACCTGACCAAGTGACCCAGAACCTGTGGGGGGGTGGGCCTGAGGGCATCATTAGCTCTAGAAAATCGTCCCCAAGTGCTTCTGAGGGGACTTTGGAGGAGGAGGAGGGGCTTCCTTGGGTCACACACCAAGCCTCGTCCTCAGCATCGTGCACACACGATACTGTGCTCACGGCTTCCAGGAGCCCTGCCGAGGGAGAGCCAGGGGAGAGAGAGGAGACGGAGGGGACTCCGTAGCCCTCAGGCTCGGCTTCCTCCAAGGCACCTGGATGAGGCCACGGGCTGTGGCTCATGCTCGTCCCGAGCAAGTCCCAGCACCCCCACCCTTCGCGATGTCATTTAAGGCGACGTTTCCAAACTCCAACTCCCAGCCCGTGAACTCGGGCCTTTTTGTGTGTGTTCTGAACCCCCGTGGCCATCTGGGAAAACCTGCTCAGAGTGAGGTTTGTAAATGCATGAAATAGCCCAGATCGCCAGGAGACCTGCTGTCTTGCAATACGTTGATCAACATATTAAAAAAAAAAAAAAATTTGATCTAAAGATAAAGCGCACATTATTAACGCATTCGATGGCAAGTTCCAGCTGTGGGGGCATCGACCGCAAGCGTTTTGGGAAACACGATGAGCTCAAACTAAGTTTTGGGCTATCGGCAATCCCTACGACGCGGTGAGAAAAATAATTGATTTTTATCGGCGACGGGGTCAGATGGCTAGGCCTGCAGGAAGGAGATGCTAAAGTTATGTTAGCAGCTGGTGACAATGAAGATGCATTTTTTTTTTGGCATCCAATTTCACAGGCCCCCCTGATGTCTAGTCACAGATTCCCTTGGGGGTCCATGGGCCTCAAGGAAGACCCCTTGCCTTAGTGAGAAATGAGATCAAATTAGTGGGTCATAAAAAGAAAAAGAAAGGAAAAAAAATAAAGAAAAAAAAAATTAGTGGGTCATGACTTGCATTTAAAAAACAAATGGAATGGATTAGAAAAGACAACTTCAGAGTACAGGGCCTGTGATAAGATTTGATACTGGTTTCCTGAAAACACTCTTTCTGCAGCTCTGCAGGACTCAATGCATTTCTCACTGTGGGTTGTGGTTTAAACAGTTCGCACACCGAGGACTTGACTCTCCGCGACTCAGTTTCCTCCTCTCCAAGATGGACGATCGCTGCTCCCGCCCATTGTATCATTGGAGAAAGAATTGAGCCAAATAGGGCCTGGCTCATATAGACACTTGGTGGGGATCAGGTCCCACTGGTACCACTCGGTCAAGAGGCTCAAGCCACTGCTGAGGTTGGGGAGTCCATCACCCAGCACCCCATGCCTTTTGGCTCCCCCCACTCCCCGGCAGCTCCAGCCCATGGGCCATACATACCAGAATCCCAAAAGCCATGACTTTCAGCACACATTCCAGAGAGAAGAGGGAAGTGAAGACGATGTTGAACACCCGGAGAGCATTTTCATAAGCCACCGAGGCCCCGTAGAACTAGAGGAAGAGGAAGGAAGGACGGACAGGGGTCAGCGGGCCTCTCTGCCGACCTCCTCTCCATCGGACTCTTGTTTGCAAGAGGATGAGCTGGGGAAGGGGCTTTCCACCTTCACAACCAAAACCTTAAGAAGCCCTGGCTTAGCCTCCCACATGGTGGGAAAGCCTGACTCAGTGGGAGCGGGATGGGGTCTGCACGAGTCTTTTTGTTTTATTAAATCTCTTTCAAGCTGACAGAGAATTTACACAGAGGAAGCGCACCCAGTCTGAATTTTCCCCTTTATACTCCCACAAGACTCACTATCTGGATCAAGATTTAGGACATTTCCAGAATCCCAGAAAGTTTCCCTGTGCTCCTTCCCACTCGAGAACTTGCCCCAGAGGTAACAGCTCTTCTGATTCCATGAAATCTTCTTGCCCAAACTACTTAATCAGAATCGGATCCAAACCTCAGACCTAACTTTTAGGTTACAGGAAATAGGGCGGATGGAGGAAGACGTTGCAGTTTGCCGCAAAGAAACAAAGTATCTGGAAAGTGGAACAGACTACATTCAACCTGTCTGGTTCCCCCAAAAGTTAACAGCATGAAAAAAAAGATTGTGTGTGTGTGCGGAGACAAAAGACAAAACACGAGACTCTTTAGATCCTGGTTAAACAAACACACAAACAAAACCTGGCTGTAATTTGGGGACATTTCAATATGGACATTGAATTATCATTCTTGTCAGGGATCATAAGATTTCCTAGGAAGATGTTCTTAGCTTTTTAGAAATGCACAGGGAGGAATTTAGGGGGTAAAAGATGCTGGTGTCCATCAACGGAGAAACAAAATGTGGCCCATCCACACAATGGAATATTACTCAGCCGTAAGAAGGAATGAGGTTTTGATCCACGGGACATCGTGGAGGAACCTTGTAAAGCTGATGGTCTGTGAAATAAGCCAGACACAAAAGGAACAATATTGTACGATTCCACATTTTTTTTTTTTTTAACAAATTAGATGAGAGGATACTAGGGGATGGGGAAAGGGGAGAATCGGGAGTTAATTCTTAATGGGTATAGAATCTCTTTTTGGGGGTGATGGAAAGTTCTGGAAATAGTGGTGATTAATCATAAATGTAATCAATGCCTCTGAATCGTATGCTTAAAAATGATTAAAAAGTTAAATTTAAAGTTATGTGTAGGGAAGCGGCTGTGGCTCAATCAGTGGGGCTCCCATTTACCATATGGGAGGCCCCGGGTTCGGTTCCCGGGGCCTCCTGGTGAAGGCAAGCCCGCCCGCACGGCGTGGTTAGCTGACCCAGCGAGCACAAGCAGCAAGGGGGGATAAATGAATGAATAAATAAAATCTTAAAAAAAAAAAAAAAAGTTATGCGTATTTTACAATACTAAATAAATATATATATTAATATATCTATAAATCTAGGATATGTAAATCCATAGGGACAGAAAGCAGGTTGGAGGTTGCTGGGGGCTGGGGGAGGGCAGTGGGGTCTCCTGTGGGGGTGACGGAGATGTTTTGGAACTAGATAGAGGCGGTGGTTGCGAAATACGGTGAACATACTGAATACCACTGAAGGGTGTACTTTCAAGTGGCTAATTTTGGGGACCAGGGGTAGCTCAGTGGTTGAGCACCTGCTTTGTATGCACGAGGTCCCAGGTTTAATCCCCGGTACGTCCTCTAAAAATAAAAATAAAAAAAGAGGTTAATTTTATGCTATGTGAATTTCATCTCAATTAAAAAAAATGAAAGAAAAAAAAAATGATGCCAACATAGCGAAAGGTTCCAAAATGGTGATTCTGGGTGATGAGAAAGTGGGTGCCTGCTAGAAACCTGGGTCCTCACCTGGGCACAGCCTACAAATGCAGAATCTCAGGCTCATCCCGGACCTCCTGAATCAGAATCTGCATTTTTATAAGAGCCCCAGACAACCTGAGAAGCACTGCCCTCAACCATCCTTCTATTCTGTTGGTTGGAAATTGTTCCTAATGCTAACAATAAAAAGATAAAAGAAAAGAACTCATTTTTTTGATGTAGGATCATTTTAGGGCCAACGTGGACACTGCTTTCTCACCATTTGGAAACAAACAGCTACAATTTATTGAGGGTTTCCCCATGCCGGGGAACGTGGTAAGGTCTCTGCGTGGATTTTCTCACTGAGGCTCCCTCCCCACCACCGGGGGAGGAAGACACTATTATTTGGTGATTCCCATTTTACTGACGGGGAAACTGAGGCTCCGAGACGTCACTGGCCCCTCGTGCCAGGTTAAGTAGCGTGTTAAACGGCAGAGCTGGGAGCTCTGGACTCCAAACCACAGGGCGAAAGATTCTGCCTTTTCCCACTGGAGATGCCGGGTGGTACTGAGGGTTGCAGGGACCCTGCCTGACCCTCTCTTTCATCATCTCATTCATCATTTACGGAAGGCCTCGTGCTCCCTGTGAGCCAGGTCTGCGGGGATGACCAGGACTGCGTGGCCCCCTGGAGCTCCCAGGCGGCTGGGGAGAGAGCTGTGCCACCAGACGCTGATATTACTATGCATGTGAAAGAATTTGTGCCATGTTTGCCCAGGCAGAGCCCGTGGTGAGTGTGGTGGTTTGGAGCTGTATGTTCTCCAGAAAAACATGTTCTTAAATCTAATCCATTCCTGTGGGCGTGAACCCATTGTAAGAGGACTTTTTGGTGACACTGCTTCTTAATCCTCTTACTGGAGTCCCTTATAAATGGGAGGGAGGGAGAGGTAGAAGGAGAGAGAGAGACGGCCACAGAAGCAAGACGCTGGAGGCAATGAAACCCAGAAGAGAAGGGAGAGACCAGCAGATGCTGCCATGTGCCTTGCCATGTGGTAGAGGAGCCAAGGATTCCCGGTTGACGATCTTTGGAAAGATTCTGCCTTGATTTGGACATTCTCTCGCCTCCCCCCCCCCGCCCCCAACCCTAAACATTCCCATTGTTCAAGCTGAACCATTTCATGGTATGTGTTTGAAGCAGCGGAGGAAACTGGAACGTGAGGCCTGGGGAAATCAGGGAGGGCTTCCTGGAGGAGGGGCTCTCCAGGTACAGCTGGGAGGGAGGAGTCAGCCAGGCGGAGTGTTGGGGAACGGTTGGTGCCAAGGCTCAGAGGTGGGCCAGGGTGGGAAGGCATCAGGGGCAGGAAGGAGGTGGGCGGTCGGGGAGGGGACAGGGGGTGTCTCACCTTCATCATGAGCACGATGGTGTTGAGGGCGATCATGGCCATGATGGTGTACTCGAAAGGGGGGGACACCACGAACTGCCACATGCGGTACTGGAAGCTCTGCTTGTTCTGGGGCATGTGTCGGGTCAGCGGCTTGGCACTGATGGCGAAGTCGATGCAGGCCCTCTGTGGGACGGAGGCCGGCGGCATCAGGGGCCAGCGCCAGCGGGAGGCGGCCGGCCACGGAACGCCCCTTCCCTTGACACGGCTCCCCGGCTCGCCTGGCCCCCATGCCAGGGTCCCTGCGCTTCCCTGAATGCTCCCTATGGCGATGGCATCCTTCCACCAACCCGTTCCAGCTACTTGCGCATTCACCCTCGGCCAACCCTCCCCATTATCTCCCTGAGTCCCCTTAGCACATGTGTGAACTGGGTACTCTCAGTAGCAGCACCCCTTTGGGAGATGAAGCTCACGGAGCTTCAGAGAGGTGAAGCCATTTGCTGGAGGGGGTCCCAGCTGTACCGAGGGGCAAACCCGGATTTAAGCCAAAGTCTGATTTTGGGAAGCTTAATCACCGTGCTAGCCTGCCTTCTCTTGCTTTCTGCATGTCTTGCTTCTCCTTTTCTTTGAAGGGAGGAGAGAAGGAAGAATAATAGTTACGAAGCCTGAGAGGTCAACAGAGCAGGCGAGCCACTGTGCTCTCTGCTGGCCTGCACTTTCATTCATAAATATTCGCTGGCCCTCCCTGGGGGGCAGACGGTACTTCTCCACCCCACTGATGTCAGACAGGCACGTGTGACTTGCTCTGGCCAATGAAATATGAGCAGAAGGGACCTGTGTCACAAGCCTCGAGAGCCGGAACACGCTTTGTCCTTCTCTCTTTTTGATCTGCAACATCTCCAGAGACAGGCTGGGGACCAGAATAAAGATGACCAGCAGCAGAGCCAGGCCGACTTACAATGGACATGCGGTGTGAGTCGGAAAGCACCCCCCTTTTGTGGAAGTCTGGCATGGAGATGTTGGGGCTGTTTGTTACTGCAGCATAACCTAATTTAAACTGACTGATACATGCACCTTCTGTCCAATGTGATTTCCTCCGGTAATCCCATGAAGGCTGCCTCGCAGACTGGACTCTGCTTGGGGGATAGTGCTGTTCTTTCCCCAGATGCCCACTAAAGCTGGTATGTGAAGGGTAGCTTTTTAGATAGGGGAGGGCATTGGAAAGTGGCACCTCGTTTTTTTCCAGGCTGTATTCCTCCATCATCTTGTCCCCCTGCTCCTGGAAGGTGATGATGATCAAGGCTACAAAGATGTTGACGAAGAAGAAGGGGAAGACCACGAAGTAGACGACATAGAAGATGGACATTTCCATGCGGTACCCGGGGCTGGGGCCCTGGTTCTCAAAGGTGGCATCCACCGAGTGCTTGAGGACCCTGTGGGGAGCAGGGCCAGCGAGGGAGAAGGGTGGGGAGGAGGGAGGGAGGCCGAGAGGTGACAAAGAGGGTGGGGAGAAGGTGCGCGTGGGATGGAAGAAAATATCAGGAGGAAACGGACAAGGAATTGAAGCCGCCGCCCCTCTCTGGCTCCCAATTACCGTGGTTACTTTGTGAAGCTGTCAATCTTTCCATCTCCTTCGTGGGAAACCTGGACAATAGCTACTGCTGCAAGTGGAGGGCCTATTATGCGCCGGATACGGGGTTTGGCATTTTGTTAATATTCCCGGCAACCCTCTCAGGGAGGCTGGGACTGGCTCTGCTTTGCACTGAGGAAAGCGAGGTTCCACGATTTAAAGTGCATCACCCAAGACTACCCACTATGAAGTGGCAGAGATGGGATTTGAAACCAGGCTTATGGCGATGGAGAATGCATAGGGGTCCTGGAGGCAGGTATTGTGGGGTGATATTTAAGCACAGGGGTGATGGGTGTTGAGGAGGTGCCAAGGGGGACGCACCCAGGAGTGTGCATGTGCACTGCTGCTGTGAACAGTTGCACAGGTTGCGCACTGCTCAAAGGCTCCGTTTCTAAGGGGCATCCCCATTCATACTGGAGACATGATAGATTTGCATGTTCATTCAGACAATTTTCTGGCAGGTGGCCATCGAGTGCCCCGTTTGAACAAAATCATTACATGTATTGCAACAATTTTCTGACAGACGGAAGTGACGTCTGCTGCGGATGGGGTGCCTTGAAGAAATTCGCTCAGAGGTGCCTTGTGGACTAGCGCTAGCCCCACCTACGTGGGCAGTAGGCGCATGAGTGGGGCAGGTAGGGAGTCACGTTCGGTTTGGTATGTTTGCTGAGACAGGGAAGAAGGGAGGAGGCTCGGGGAACAGGCTGGAACCTGTCAGACTTTCAAGGTGGCATTTCCAAGACCTTGGGGAGAAGGCCCAGGACGAGGGTGAGTCAAGTGAGGCACAAATGAAGGGGCCAACAAAAATTCAAGTCATTGAACTAAATAAGATTTTGCTGCAATATTAAGAAAATTAAAAAAAAAAAAAAAATGCCCCTAAGTCAACGATGAACAAAAGTATCGACATTTTACATAAAGACAGATTTGTACCCCTGCACCTGCCCAGCTCAGCCTCACCTGTCTCACCCTCATCCTGGCCCTATTTGAGAGAAAATAGTCCTGGGGTCAAACAGATTTGGAAAAGGCCACCTTAGCGCCCCCATTCTTGGAGATTTGTGTTGTTTATCAGCAGGGGGACGGTTAAGTGGAGGCCATAGGTTCTGTACTCTTTGGGGATCCCTTCCTGCAAATCAGAAGGGGTGCCTGCTGGGTGGGGAGGGGGTGCAGCTTGGACGCTCAGGGTTTGGTGGGCTGGGAGACGGCTGGATTTCAGCCCCTCTGAGCCCACCCACATGTGGCGGCTACTGTTCCGGGGGATGGGCTCTCCGTGGATCTCGCGGGGTCCCCATCTCAGCAAGCCTGGAGCGAATCCCTCCCCTCCCAGGCAGCTCTGGGTCCTCAGGCTCCTCCGGGGCCTCCGAGCATGCCGGCCAGGTCACTTACTGCGGCCAGCCTTCCCCCGTGGACACGGTGAAGAGGGTCAGCAGAGCCCACAGCACGTTGTCGTAATGGAACTCATACTTTTTCCACTCTCGATCCCGGGCTTTCACCTCGTTTTTCTCGTAGAGTAGATACTTGCCGCTGCCGCAGGAGAGAAGGGGCTGTTAGTGAATGAGGCGGGGAGCTCTGGACATTTGTTTCTGGACCGCCAGAGACGGGATGGGTTATTCCGAGGGGTCCTCCGGCCACGGCCCGGGAGGCAGTGACTCCTGCTCTTTCTCCCTGTGCCGGGGAGATCATGGGCAAACCCGCTGGGAGACAAATCCACAGGAGGATGCCTTTTGGGAACTGAATCATAGTCCCCCTTGCAGAAGACAGGCTCAAATCTTAATCCACGTCCCATCTGTAAATATGTTGAAGGGAGCCAGGGTGTGGGCTAATTTGTTACTAGCATTTGCGAAGGCCCTATTTCAGGCGTGGACCATTGAATCGAGGTGCGAGGCTCAATCTAATATGACCGGAAGCCTCATAAAGACAGGAAATCCTGATATGGGCAGCAGGAAGAAACCAGACACTGAAAGTCAGAGAAAGCACCAGGAGGAGACAAGGGCATTGCCACGTGACAGGGAGACCGCCAGCCCCAGACTGCTGCGGCTCCAGGAGAAAGCACGGCCTTGGGGATGCTTCGATGTTGAACTTCTAGCCTCCGAGTTGTGAACAGATAAATTCCTGCGGTTTAAACCAAACCATTGTGTGGGATTTTATCACAGCAGCCCTGGCAAACTAAGACATGGCCGGACGACTCGGAGCCCAGCACCCTCTTCCGGGCTGCAAATCCTCAGCCCCGAAGATGAGAGCGTCAGGCTCAGCAGGGCAAGAACAGGGAGATGCAGGATGTGCTTGCTGCTACTCCTTTTCCCTGTTCTTTTCCAGGTTGTTTCCATCACCAAAATAACAACAGGCTACCTCATGGAACACAGTAGCACTTGCTACTGGCAACAATAGCAATATCTATAGCGCTTTGTCTGTTACAAGTTTTGTGCTTTGCACACAGGAGGATGATCCTAGGATGGTGTGTGGGGGGTTGGATTCAGGTCCACAGTGCCTGCTCCACAATCCCAAAATCCAGGAAGCTCTGAGAACAAAATGCTTTCCTCCCATCTCAGGGTTGGCAAGTTACGGCCCACAGATCAGATCTGGCCTTCCGCCCATTTCCAAGCGTCCCTCGGACCGAGAATGGTTTTCCCACTTTGAAACGGTGGGAAACAAATCATCTACAGAACACATTTTGTGACAGGTAAAAATGATCGGAAATGAAATCGGACTGGCATGCAGGCACACCCAGTCTGCGGCTCTTTTCAGGCTGCAAGAGCCGAGCCGAGTAGCTGCAACAGAATCCCTCTGGCCTGCAAAGCTGAAAATATTTACTCTTCAGCCTGTTACAGGAGAATTCTGCCAACTCCTGACCTAATTCATTTTTCAACAAAAACCTGACCCAAAAGGACATGAGGCTCTTTGTAATGGTTATCTTATTTGGTGCAAATAGTCACACGCTTTACTGCAGAAACACTGTGTTTGATTACAGGGCTGCCTGAGACCCAGCGGGGGGGGGGGACGACACATTTATTCTGTGTGTTATGTGCACAGTCCAATTTTCCTAAAACCTGAAAAAAAAAAAACCTGAAACACACCTGGTTCCAAAGGTTTCAGACAAGGGTTCGTGCACGTGTATTAACAGCCCTCACTGGACAAAGGTGGCGATGGACAGGTTGAGCAACTGACTGATACGACTCAAATTCCCAAACCCTTTTTCTCTCAGTTCCAGAGCCAAGCTGCTCTCAATCGAGTCACTCCCAGCACCCGTTACCCCCCCATCTCCAAGCCCCAATGGACAGTGCCTCTAGCTAACCCCACCTGCCAGCCCCAAAGGGGATGCCCCAGGAGAACAGGAACCCACCGGCAATCTTTCTCAAATTCCTTGGATTCATCGGTGCAGTGGAAGAACTTCCCCTTGAAGAGCTGCACGGCCACCACGGCGAAGATAAACATGAACAGCATGTAGACAATGAGGATGTTGAAGACGTTCTTGAGCGAGTTCACCACACAGTCGAACACGGCCTGGTGGAGTCAAGAGAGGGCGTGAGGGGCCGGGGGCCTGCCCAGCCTCCGCCTCCAGCAGCCTGACATTCTGATTATGGTTTTGCAGATGCAGTTAAGGCTGAGGTGCATTGGGGCTGTGTTTGAACCTGCATTTCTCCAGATATAAATGCCCTGATCTCAACCCCTGGGCAATAGGGTCCCTTCTCTGAGTTCCTCCAAGTTAAGGGTGTGGCTCTTTGGAGCAAGAGGGAAGGTCCTCCTTGGAGAGGCTCTGTCCCGCTAACTGAACATCCCTGGCTCTTGCCTCTCTCCCTTTTACTTATTGGGCTGTGGTGGGCAGTCAGGGGCTCTGGGTTTGTGAGATGACTCCGTGTGGCCTGAGAGATTCTGCCCTGGATAAGATGGAATCCTTCTGTCCTTCCCCAGAGAAGCCTGGGGTCTCAGCCTGGGACATCTCCGATCCCACCTACAATTCTGCCCTTTGGATACCTCCAAGGGCTCCTGGAATTTCTCTGGGATTGTCAGAGCAACCTGCCTGGCTCCCTTCTGCTCCTAATCAGAATATTTCTTAACCACAAGTGGACATCAAGGATTGTTCAGCCTCCTGGAATTACAGGTGAGCTTTGCCATCTTACCGCAGGTGAGAGAGTGCAGAACTTCCACAGGGTTCTCAAAGGTAGCTGAGACCCAGTTATGAGCCCCAGACCCTAGTCCTGCTGAAATTCCACGTATTTCAAGCTAAGCTTTCACTTCCAAGGGCAACCTGCATTTCCTCTCCTAATTGTCATCAACAAAGGTGCATATCGTATCCATGTTTCCAAAACCACGGCTTACATAGCCTTGGTGATGTCAGAGCTACTTTTAGATGATATGCCAGCTTAGCACTAAATAAGAGGACCTCATATAGTACAAAGTTATTCCCTCTTCAATTCCTTCAATCCTTTTGAGGGAAGGAGAAAGTCTTTCTTAGTTGCTGCTGCGTTTTTTTTTAACACCTAACACGGATACTTTTCCTTTCTAACCAGGACAGAGCTGGCATTCTTGCTCAGAGCCTCTGGCAGGTGTTTATATTTTGCTAGATTTCAATACCAGCACTTTATTTTCTTTGAATAATTAGTTTTACTTCTATGAAAAGTGGGTTCTGGTTTTCCAACTTGAGATGATGACATATTGTCCTTTGAAATGAATTCACTTAGGTAAAAAAAAATAAAGAGATGGCTTAAAGTAGCATATTAAGTAAGAGATGATACAAATGACCTTCAGGTGAAGCATAAACTTAAAAGGGGTTTTGTTTCATTTCTTGTTTTGACAAGCTTTTGGAAAATGCTGGTTCATGCTATTTTAGAGCCAAAGGCTTTAATGGACCAGAAACCCAGTTTCCTGCTTCCTAGTTTAGGATTATGTCCTGTATTACCCATTTAATGCTTTCTCGTAAGTTAGGAAAAGGGGGTCCCATCTCAGGATATTTCATCTAATAGAAAACTGCCATAATATGCTGATTTTGTTAGACCAACTCACTTTACTGCCATCTGCTGGAAAGTTGCAGGAATGAATTTATCCATCTATGATACCTGTGACGGTATTAGCACCTTCCTCAGTGTGGTGCCCTTAAGCAGTGTGCAACCTGCTCAACTGTACAAGGCAACCCTGACAGGCTCCCCCCCCCACACCCCCCACTCTCACCTTGAGCTTTGGCAACCGCTTGATGGTTTTAAGAGGTCGTAGCACCCGAAGGACTCGGAGGGATTTAATCGTGTTGATGTCCTTTCCTTTGCTATTGCCACTGTGGGGGTGACGTCAGGGTGGGGAGAAGGGAAGAGAGGGAGTTGGGTCAGGCAGGGTGCTGGGTGGCCGCAGCTCCACGTGACCCCACCCTTCCGGTTCTAGAAGTCTGGGGTGAGATCCGCACTGCCTGCCCTCCCTGGAGAGAAGCAGTCCAGTTCGCCTGGGGGCAGATGGCTCTGTGTTTCTGGTCTCGGGGTTTGTTGAGCAAGAGCCGGCAGGCTCCAGCTTGGAAGTTCAGTGGTTTCTGCCACCTGCTAGTGCCTGAGCAGCTACCCCGGTGGCCCTTAAACCCCACGAGGGCACTCGCTGTGCCCTCCCCAACTCCTGCCAAGCTCTTGTCAGAAAACTCCAGGTCTGGGAGTCTGGTGAGCCCTGTGCTCTGTGTTTAGAGGTAGTCTTGGTGGATTCTTAGAAAATGGGATTCCCTTCCCAACAGGATTCAGGAAGATGCTTAATGTGGTTTTTAAACCAAGATCCCCTCCTCTTCCATGAACCCGCAGGAGAGGAAAGAACCAGGTGTTGAACTTCTGCTGTGGTCTCTGCCTCGATCTTCCAAGGGGGGGGGGTGTCTCTTGGCCCATCTTGGCCAGAGAGACATGTAGATGTTCAGTCCAGGGTTCAAGGGGCCTGGGTTTAGCAATGACAACCCCAGGGATGCCATGACAACACTGACCATCCGCACTTTAGCCAAGAGAAGAAGGGTTTTGTGTGCAGCCATGAAGGGACTCATGGCTAATGAAACTCACCATCCACCCAGACGCCCAAGTTGGAAATCTGAGAGTGGTGGCCAGCTCCCTGTCCCCCCAACCCCAGTGAGTCACCCTCCTAAATATCTCCACTCTCCATCTTAGCTTGGACCCCCATCACCCATCTCCAACTTTCTTCTGACTCCGTCTCTCTTCTGCACGCTGCAGCGAAAGCCTAATGCCCACATCACTCTCCTGTTCAAAATCCTCCCAGAGGGGGTCGGATGTGGCTCAACTAGTTGGGCGTCCGTCTCCCATATGGAGGGACCCGGGTTCGATCCCCGGGACCTCCCGGTAAAAAAAAAAAAAAAAAAAAAAAAAAAAAAAAAATCCTCCCAGAGCATCCCATTTCCCTAGAAGGGCAAGTGCAAATGTCTTGGCACGGCGTTCAAGGCCCTGTGAGATATTAGCCCAACCGACCTTTCCATTCCACTTCTCGCTACTCTCCTGAATCACAGCCACGCTCTTTTACACTCACTGTCCCCTCTGCCAGAACTGTCCTTCCTCCACTTCACAGGGCTACACAACCCTCAGTGTCCCTTCAGCCTTCCCCACCTGCCTGTCCTCTGGGCTCCACCAGCCACCATTGCTGTTTTGGAATCATTCCATTTCTGACTTTGGCTTCTGGCTTTAGAAAAGAAAACTACTCAAAAGCTGAAACTGTGATTTATTCTTGTGCTTTTCCATCTCCCCTTTCCCCTTGGTTCCTGTGTCAGCACCTACCATGCACCTGGCGAGCGAACAGACCTAGGCTAGTGTCCTGGCAAACATCTCCCTCCAGTTATCTCTTGGGTTGTGGGCAGAGCTGCCCCAGAGAACCACAGCAAGGCATGGGTGCAAAAACACCATTTTTCATGCCGTTTGCTTTTTTAGGATTCTTTCTCTTTTCCAGGAAATAGAGAGAATTGGCCAAAAAAAAAAGCCTGCTAGGCACAGATATGCTGCTGGGCTCGGGTGTCTGGACATTTTTGTTCTTTAGTAAATCAGAGTCATCATCATCTTAAGGCTCCACTCCCACATGCGAGATATGCCTGAGGGCAGTCACTGAGATAATTTTGGGCATAGATGTAGAGTTAATTAATTGCATCACACAGAGAGAATGTTATTTCTTCTACAAATGTCTTCCAGGCCCTCTGCTCTGCTCAGAGAAGTCTCTGGTAGGTGCTAGTGGATCTTTTTTTTTTTTTTTTTTTTTTAGTAAATATATGTTTTTATTTCTGTCTCACACAGTACCCCTTTCTAAAATGATCATACTGCAAACACAAAGGTTTTTTTTTTGAAGGGAAATAGCTAGTGGATCTTTGACACCTCACTAACACTCGCTAACTTCCCTTTTTAAACAAAGAACCTAGCTTGAAGGCAAAGACCCAGTTTGAACCCAGCTTTTAAGGACAACTCTGGTTGTTTCCTTTCTGTTACAGTCCCTTTTGGAGTTGTGTTCTCTCTGAGGCTGGTAATATGGGTTGGAACGGGATAAAGCTCCCTTTCAAAAAGAGATTGGCGTTTTGGATGTGAGTTGGAGGAAAAAGCTTCAGGCAAGTGGACACCCAGGTTGTGTGAGGAACTGGGTGAAATCATGTGGTGAGTGGCTCCTGCGTGGGAACACACCTCCAGGGCCAGATCTGATGCCCTGAAAATGATTCCACAGCCCCTTGGGGGTCCTTTCACCCCATGTGTAGATGCCAGCGGGGAAAACAACCAGAGGTGTGAGCCATTTTGCTGAGAGTGTAGACGTTCCTTGAGGGCGGGGACCCTCCCTCCTCTCCAAACTCCAAGATCCAGTCTTTCCATGATTCTCCCATCTGGGAGGCTGGAGAGTCCCCGTCCCCTGATAACTGTTCCCACTCTGGCTGCTGTATTGAAATAGGACGGCGGAAAGGATACCCCGGGACTTTTCCATTCTCTGCCAAGAACTTGGCTAACTGAGGCTCACGGGGTGAGGCAGAAGCCAAGACCCCCGGGGAGTGGCCAGCAGGGGCTCCGGTCACACCGAGCGACAGGACAGCAGAAGAGAGACACAAGGCTGTGGAAACAGTCCCAGAACCGACGCGGCTGCACCAGGGCAGGGAGCACGAGAGACAGAATGGAGAGAGAGACAGACAGGAAGACTTTACCGTGTACTGCTCCTGGGTGAGGTGGCGTCGGAGGGAGAGACAGATCGTAAGTGGCCTCAGAAGAAAGAACACAGAACACACAAATACACACACACACACCCCTGAGCGTCCCCCGGCCCCGCCTGGGTACCAGGAGGGCAGCGGCTCTGGCCGACGTCCCTCCTTCCGTCTGGAAGTCCCTCCCCATCAAGCCTCCCAACCCCCACTTGGCAGGCTCTTGGCACTGCCGAAGAGTACCAAGAAAGCCAAATTTCCAAGTAGCGGGACAGCCAGAAAGGTGCCGATGGCCAAAGGCGGACTGGCCGGTGAAGGTCACTGCCAAGAGCTGGAGAAAGCCCTTTTCTCCAGAGCTTCTGGTGCTGGAAGGTTTTAGAATGTCTTAAAGCGTTTGAGAGTTAGAGCTGCGGGGACCTGGGTTTGAATCCTGCCTCTGTGCCTTGTTATCCTCGTCCATAGAACAGGGCTGCGGGATTCTGGCGGCTTTGGATCTGCCCCTTGGTTTACGAAGGACGGGTCAGCAATGAGTCCCGAGCTGGGATGAGGTTAAGGACAACACTACAGGATTCGCTGGAAAAGCGTGGGGTCTGGAGAATGTTCTTGGAACTGGCCTGTGCCTCTACAAGGCGCGTCTTTGGGAACTCAGGCTGATGCTCTCCCAACAGAGACCATGCGCCAAAATTCAAAAGACTCACCAGCTTTCAGAATGGCAGAAACGCTCTGTCCTACCAAGCAGAGACTCTAGAATTTTCCACCCACGCCCCTTTTGAAGTTAGGGGTGTGTATATATTTTCAGACAGAATGGTTTACATGCCAAAAAACATTCCCACTAACATGTGAAAGACTATTTCTCCAGCATAACATAGTTACACTCATTTATAAATCCCCGAATCATGATTCTTCTTCTTTTATTTGAACCTGTAATTTTCACTTTTTGGATTAAGTTTATTTCTGAGAATTCGGATTGTTTCTATGCTGGTGGAGCCCTGAAACCCAGCAGAGAGGCGGCCAAAACTCTTATTCTCCAGTTCTCTGGACAACTAACAAAACGATGAGGTTGGACCAGCTCCATCCCCAAAACAAGGAGTATCTCCAACTGCAAGCCAAACAATTCCATTCCTCTGCCCCATGAGATCTACATCCCTTCTCAGCCTGAAGCAGAGTAGACATCATCCCAGATCCCTCAAGACTGAGGAACGAATAAAAATAAGGGGGTGTGTAACCACTGACCAAAGCAGATTTATTATTTTGTAGTTATCTGGTGTTAACTGAGTCATTTGTAACATTGATATAAAAAAATTAAATAATGAAATGTACCCACTGGATTTCCCTACTTCCTCTTCCACCTTGTTCCTTTAACGGACCTTGGTGGTTCTCAAAGCTCAGCGTGTCCAGAAATTATTGCACACATAGAATTGTGCAGATTTGACTTTACGCGTGATTGAGGGGCTTTCAATGGTAGTTTTCTGCCTAACCCCTGACTATGGTTATAATACGTAAATCTTCTGGAAATCACTGCATTTGCTGGCGGGAAGATGGCATGGTTAAGCCCATTTCCAGGCGAGGAGGCTGAGGCCCAGAGAGGGTGAATAACTTGCCCATGGACACACAGCCAGGAAGTGGAGATTAAGATTCAAACCCAGGTGCAGTAACTTGCACGCTAATCTTATTTCCATTGGACCACACACACACACACACACACACACAAATGCCTGCAGGGGCTGTTTTGAGAATGGGGGATTGGGGATTAAAAAAAGTAGCAGTGTGAAGGCTTTCATCTTTTTTTTTTTTTTTTTGAGTTACTGGGGATTGAACCCAGGACTTTGTATATGGGAAGCAGATGCTCAACCACTGAGCTACATCCACTCCCCTCTATTTTTTTTTTTTTTTTTGCTTTCTGGCAGTTTGGCTTCCACACATGCAGGAGCGGCTTGATCAAGGTGCTCTGCCAGCTGTGCTGGCCAGCAGTCCCACCCTGGGGGAAGAGCAGCAGCACCAGATGGACTCTTGGCAGTGAGGGTAGGATCATGAACCGCCAGCTGCTGAGAAATGTCGGTTGGCTGCCCCGATGCATGGGCACAGGGCGTGAGAACATGAGTGATGGCTTGTGAAATGGTGCGTTAATGGAGGCTGCCGTGGGCATGGGACACAGTCAATGAGTGGACGGAGCAGGACACACACACACAGAGCTTTGGGGGATGTTCAGGAAGGGTGGAAACTGTTGGGAGAGCTTCGATACGATCACTTGGAGGGCCATAGGGACAATTTTTCCATACCCAAGATGGGGCCACGATCACAGTGGGGTGGGGGGGAGGGGCAGAATCCTTGCCTTGAGCCCGAAAGGGTGGAACAGCAGGATTCTTGTCAAGGAGGAAGAGGATGGCCTTGGATCCCTACTGGATTCCAGGAAACTGTCCCATGCCCCTTTCCCTTGGGTCTCCAGGCCCTGCCAGGCCCTCGAGGGATTCAGCCCAGCTGAGCTGCCAGGTCTCATTTTGCCGACATGGGGAAACCTCCGTGTTCGGGGCTGGGGGATGCAACCTTTGTGGTCCTCAGCTGCAAAGTGGGAATACTAAGAACTGCCGTGGCAGGGTTGTTGTGAAGGCTAAATCAATCGAGGCCAAATCTATTACTATCATCAGCTCAAATTTCTTTTACTGGGGAAACTGAGGCACAATGAAGGTGAGAGATTTGTACATCTAAAGAGAAACCAGGCAGAATGGGGGGAACCGTTTTTGAAAACCCTTTGGTTCATCTAATATCTACTGGGGGTTCTGGTCCTGGGCACACAAGACGGACAAAGCAAGTTAACAGACCAGAAAGAAAAGAAGCAAAGGACACTGGGGTTGGGTGCTCAGTTTGAGACCTTGGAGTTTTCCCCTCTCCTCTTCCCACCAATATGGGTGTGCATCTGCTCATAAAGAAAGACAATAAGCAAAGTCCTCATGGAGAGAGAGAGACCTTCTCAGAAGGACAGGAGAGGCCAGAAACCTGCAGCCAGGGGCAAGATTCTGACTTTTCTGGAGAAAAAATGTAGCAGCTTGAGGGTCCTTCTCTGGCTTTTTTTTTTTTTTTTTTTTTTTTTTGCAGACTGTCCTTTGCGCACGCAGGAGTGGCTTGATCCAGGCGCGTTGCCAGCTGTGCTGGGTCTGCAGCCCTACCCTACAGGGTCAGATGGATTCTCGGCAGTGAGGTGGGGAGACTGGCAGGGAGTTGGGTCCCAGGCTCTCCCCTCCCACTCCTTTGCCCATGACATAACGGTACTTTCTGGTTGAACCCCTGCCATCAGCTCTTCTGAAACCCTGTGAGATTTCCTGGCACTGACCCAGATCCCACTGGCAAAATCTCACGTCCCCCAGCTCTTGATGAGTTCTTGGAGGCTCACAGGACCTTTCTCTTGCATAGGAATTGGAAAAAAAAAAAACAAAAAAAAACCAAAAAACCATTTGAAACAGGGATTTTCAAGGGCAGGGATAGCTTTGGGAATTGACTTTACTTCCCCAAGAAATGAGTCTAGAAGGTTGACTTTATAACCAGAGTGCCAAATTTCTGTGAGTTGCAGACAAAATTTTAATGCCCTTGTATAATTTTATATTGAAAAAGTATACTCGGTCAAGATACCAGCTTCCTGTGGCAGATTCTTCTGTAATGCAAAGAATCATTGCGCCGATTCACCTTTGGTGGAATTTCCATTTTGCAGATTAGGTTTGCTTAAAGCACAGCCTGACTGTAACTCCAGAAAGTCTAGAAACACAGTATAATAAAAAATACGGCCCCCGTTGGGGCAAAAGCTCAGTGATTGAAAGCCTTATTCTCTGGGTATTTTAAAAGTCACTCCTCTCCAAATTGTAGCAGGGACACAGAAGGGGAATATATGACAAAGAGACAAAGAGAAGCAAAGAGTTAGAACAGAAAGCAACACAAGAAATAGGGGGGATAAAGAGAAACAGAGAGTGATCAACAGAAAGAAAGGATAGAAAATAAGGGGGAGAGAGAGAAAAAAAGGGAGGGAGAGGGAGATACAGTCAGACAAAGAGATAGTAAGAAAGAAAGAGAGAGAGGAAGGGGAGGGAGAGGAGGAGATTGAGAAAGAGAGAGAGGGAGATGGAGTGGAGAAGCACTTCAGGTTATTTCCGTACTTCCAGAATTTAAACTTTCTCAGTGCCTAGCATGGTGCCTGCCTGACACCTTTGCAGCAGCTCAAACAGCTGTTGGAGGGAGGGAGGGCCCTATTTCATTACATTCTCATATACTTTGTGTATTATCTTAAATTATTTTTTAAAAACCAGCATTACCTTGATAGGAAACACATTGTGTCTTATTTTTGTTTTATATTTCTCTGAATTCCAATGAGGTTGAATTTTTTTCCTTTTTATTAGTTGTCAATATTCTGTGAAATTTCTGTTTACACCTTTTGCCTGTTCATCTATTGAAATTTAGTATTTTCTTATTGATTTTCAATTGCTTTTTATATATTGAGGCCATCGTCTCTGTGTCTTATTTGTGGCACTCTTTCCCTTCTAATTTGCCAAAATCTTTTTACCTACAGAACATCTTAATGACAATGTAGCTAACCCTCCTGAATTTTTTAATTTTATTTTATTTTTATTTTTATCTTTTTTTAGGAGGTACGGGGGATCGAACCTGGGACCTTGTACATGGGAAGCAAGTGCTCAACCACTGAGCTACATCTGCTCCCCTCCTGAATTTTTAAAATGCTGTCTTCCATTGCTCTCATGGTCACATAAGTACTCAATTATTTAGAAAAGAGAAAGGAAGGGAGGGAGGAATGGAGAGAGAGAGTGGAGGGAAAGAGAGAGAAAAAAAGAGATAGAGAGGACAGAGATAAAATGAGGAGAAGAAAGTTAAAGATAAAGAGAAAAAGGAATGGGGAAGAAGGATGAGTCAGAAATACCAGTCTCCAGGGGGGTGGATGTGGCTCAAATGGTTGGGCGTCCGTCTCCCATATGGAGGGACCTGGGTTCAATCCCCAGGACCTCCCGGTAAAATAAAAAAATAATAAAAATAAATAAAAAAAAAAGAAATACCAGTCTCTTGTCCCTCATTGTGCATGTCCTCCAGCATCGAGGCATCCAGAAACTTGGAATTTCTTGCTCTTCTAACACAACCTCGTTTGGTTTCCAGGGTAGAATACGAGAGCTGCCCACTTTGGTCCTTGAATTGGAAACGGGACACACTCTGGCCCCCCTGACAAAACGAGCCCTCATTCTTTGGTCAGAAGACCAAAATCCCTCCAGATCTGTTGAGAAGGAATCCAGGAGGGGAAGGCACGGAGCAAGCCCTGGTTTCCCACTATGAGGGGAGAGGAGGGTCAAAAATCCCTCCGAGACCTTCCTTTCTGGGAATGATCCACTATGATGAGCGCAGATGGGGTCCCCAAGATTTGTTTCTGGGTTAGGAGCTGTTCACCCTGACCCAAATGTCTGACACTGCAGGAATGCACTAATTCGCTATCAGGACCCTAACGGCTACTGGCTGCTCAGCCATCTTGGAATGGCCACCCAGAAGTTGGCTCCATCTTGGATTGGTTTCTCAGAACTCAGGCACCATCTTGGAGAGGCTGCTCAACTTTGGGTGCCATTTTGGAATGGCTGCTCAGCTCTTGGGTGCCATCTTGAAATGGCTGTTTGACCCTTAGGTGCCATTTTGGAATGTCTGCCCCAAACCGGGCGCCATCTTGGAATGGCTTATCAGCCCTTGGGTGCCATCTTAGAATGGCTGCCAAGAACCCAGGCATCATCTTGGAATGGCCGCCCAGAACTCGGGCACCATCTTGGAATGGCCACTCAACCCTTGGGTGCCATCTTGGAATGGCTGCTCAGTCCTTGGGCGCCATCTTGGAATGGCCACCCAGAACCCGGGCATCATCTTGGAGTTGCGTGATGACACCTGGTATTTCAGAGGGCAGCGTGTCCTCAGACTGCCAGGAGACGTGAAAGACACACAAAGGGGTGTGTGGGGGTCATCAGGTGTACCACTATGGGCTTTTCAGGCACAGGGGAAGGGGCCAGAATTCTCGTGCACATCCGTTTCCTGATTGTCTTTTCAGGGGCTCCCCAAAGAGACATGGTTTGGGTGGAGCAGATGGGGGATGAGATGTCCTGGTGAGCCTAGTCTATGGAAAGCAGCACAGCAAGAGGCCAGGGGATGTGGCTGAGGACAGTTGCTGTGTAAGGAGCAGAAGGCGGGGAGGAACCTTCTCCTTCTTCCTTCACGGTTGACATCATGCAAAAAGCCGCTCGAAGCTCCTCCTGGCGGCATGCTGATGCCTCCCACTGCCGCCCCAGCGCCCACTCTCCCCGTCTCCACACCCCGAGAGAGCATCCCCTGGCTGGGGGGCCGGGAGGAGGAGGCAGGCGGTGGCCTCGCGAGGAGACTTACGTGAAGGCGAAGGCCACCAGGGCCCCACTGACCACAATGAAGTCCAGAATGTTCCAGAGGTCGCGGAAGTAGGCGCCCTGGTGCAGGACGAGCCCCAGGTCGATCATCTGTGGAGGGCGGAGAGTGCACTCAGACCCCTCACCCCCACCTCGGGGAGCTGCTCCTACCCTTCTAGCCTCTGAGGAGGGGGCAGGAGGATTGGAAGAACCTTCTCATCCTACAGGGTTGGGACAGTGGACAGGGGTCCAGGTATCTGAATCTCTGGGGAAGGAATGAGGAGCCTCTGCTATTGAGGTTCCCCCCTACCCCCATGAAAGGGCCAAACTTGGGAGCCTACCTGACTCCTTTCTCTTATACCCCATGGTCCGATCCATCAGCAAAACTTGTCGGCTCTGCTCCCCAGCCTTTCCGAGAATCTGCCCATCTTCACCCACTTCTCACGCCCAGGTCCCCACTTGGCCCTGCCCCCCATCATTACTCATGTGGACCAGGGCAGTTGCCTCCTCCCTGGTTTCCTGCCAAATCTGTTCCCACCCCCAGCAGCCGAGGGGCTCCTGGAAACACCTGAGTCAGGGCATGTCCCTCTTCTCCCTAGAACCCTCCATGGCTCCCACCTAACTTGGAACAAATGCTCAAGTCCTCCCTGTGGCCCATAAGGACATGCTCTACCTGGTCTCCTCCCTGCCTCCGCCTCCCACACTCCCCGCACGCTCGCCCCCATCCAGCCACACCAGTCTCCCTGCTGCTCCTCAAATATAATAAACATTTTAAGGGGGTGAGACTCAGCACCAGGGTGACATTTTCAGGTGCGCAGAACCCCCTTGGAGCCCTGGCTCTCTCGACACTCACCTTGATCACCATCTCAAAGGTAAAGACACCTGTAAAAACGTAGTCAAAGTACCGCAGCACCTGTGGGGGGAAAAAAAGCAAGGGCAGCGGATCATGGCTTTGCTCCTACAGAGCCTTCGTGGCCCCACCGACGGTCCACTGGGATGTGCGGCCTCCAACAAAGTCCCCAGGGAGCAGAGTCTCCACCTAAAGGTGTAACACAGCTGCCAAGTACGGCTGGGCAGGGCGTGCACTGCACAAGGGCCTCCACCCATCGCATCTCATTGATAGCTCATATTTGTATGCTGTGAATGAAACTCTCCTGCAGATGGCAGCAAAGGTCTAACCAAGTCCCTCTGTTAGGCCAGTTTGCTTACCAGTGGGAAAGGGGCCTGTTTTATTTGCCCAAAGCCCCTGGAGGCGGCTCGGGGAAGTTCAGGGGCAACTCTGTTACTGCTGGTGAGGGGTCTGGTCCCCAGTGCCCTTGACCTGCTGGGTCTCCTGGGGGAGAAATCCTTTCCACTTGGTGTTTCCCAAGCACTGGGGGACCAACCTCGCTGTCTCTCCCCACTAGAGCGGGTTGATTCTCCCCCTCCATCTCTACACTGCCTCCCCCAGGGCCAAGTCCCCACCGCTCCTGCCTGGATGAGCCACATCTGGTGGCCTGGTCCCTCTCCAGAACCCTCCACGATGGTGCCTCTGGTGTGACCAGCATGTGGGATACTCAGGGAGTCGACTCCATCAGATTCAGGAGTACTAAGGACCTGCTGACAATGAGCATGACAGCCAGGAGGGCTCCTGGGAGCACCTGAGTCAGGTCACGCCCTTCCTCTCTCCAGAACCCTCCATGGCTCCCACCTTGCTTGCAGCCAAAGCCAAAGTCCTCCCTGTCTCCTCCCACTCGCCCCCTTCACTCACTCTGCTCCAGCCACACTGGCTGTTCCTGTCTCAGGACCTTTGCACAGTCTGTTCCCCTCATCCTGGAAAGCTCTTCCCACAGATTCCGCCTTGCTCCCTCCCTCATCTAACTTATGCCCTGGCTCAAATATCTCCTTTTCAGGAATGCTGTCCCCGAGCCCCCTCTTTAAAATTCCATCTCCTGGCACTGGCGATCCTGCTCTACCAAGTCTGCGCCTCCCCCTGGGCCCCCTCCCCAAACATGCTTTTTGAAGTACTAATTGATAATATCAGTGTCCATCTCCCCCATCCCAATGTCAGCCCCCTGGAGGCAGGGATGTTTGTCCGTCTTGTTCTGTGAGCATCTCCGGCTCACAGATTAGGGCCAGGCAGCACAGTAGGTGCTCAAAAAATGCTTGTCGAATGAACGCATGAGGAGCTGGAGCTGGCATGGGTCCCGCAGGAGGTGGGCTCTGTGATCTGTGCGTCACGGCTCGCATCTGCATTCTATATAGCACCCGAAGGGGGATCAGAGACCTGAGCGGCCAGTGGGGCTGACTTCCTGGGCAGGGGGCGGCGATGGGAGAGCATGTCACGTGCAATGGGAGGTGGGCAGAGCCATTTGCTGATGCCCTGTGAGCTCTGGGAGGGCTGGGACAACCTTGTACCTCGTAACAGCCTCGATGTTTAGCTTAGTGCTTGGCACAGGGTAGTTGCTTATTAAATAATTATTAAATGAATGGGAGGGATTGGGGGGGGG
>JAKSZT010054237.1:775501-786992 GCA_026826555.1 Tolypeutes matacus | reverse complement strand
CTGGAGGAATCCGTTGCTCTGCAAACACAGTGGCTCGCTATGGGGATACGGGATGTACGTGTGCTGGACACTGTGTATTATCTCATTTAATTCTCCCGTGGGGCAGGAACTCTGACTCACCCCGATCTTCCAAGGGAAGAAACTGAGAGACGGGGTCAGGGCTTTGCGCCCAGGCAGCCCAGCTCCAGGGCCGAGGGCGTGGGGTCTCACCTTGGACGACGGTGTGGTTGAGGGGGGGCGGGCAGGCCGGGGGGATGTCCACCGCGGTGTGGTCGGGTTTCCTGGCAGTCTTAGCTGAGTTGGCCTGGGTGCTGCTGGGGTTGGTGACGATAAGGCTGTTTTCGGGGGTTTTGGGGGGCCCGGGGTTGGACGGCTTCCCCGGGTTGTTGGGTGCCCGGCGGCTGGCGGCATTCTGGGGGTTGGCGGCCGTGCCCGGCATGGACCTGGGCTCGGTGCTGTTGCCCATCTTGGCCGGGCTCGGGGGCAGGCCGGCGTGGCCGAGGCCGTCGTGGGGGCTGGCCGACTCCGCCGTGACCAGCTTGTTGTTTTTCATGTTGTCGATGTCTTCCGCCAGCGGAGGCTCTGGGCGGCTCAGGCCCTGCTGGATCGGCCGGGTGGTCGACAGGTTGGGGCCTGACACGGGGACCCCGCAGCCCTGGTTCTCTCTGAGGCGGGGGGGGGGGCAGGCCAAGGAAAAAGAACCCACAAGCGAGTTAGGATAAGAGAGCAGACGTTTCTGGACACTGCCTAAGGGGTACGGCCCGGATGCCCAGATGCTGGGCTGCAAAGCTTTGCCCGGAGAGGGACCCCGGGCAAATTCTTGTTGAGAGTTCAAGACCTTAGCTTGCCAGCTCACAGATCTCAGGAAATCCCCGTCGTCTTATTTCTTTCAGGGTTTACCAATGTGTCGGGGACCCTGAACTCAGCGTGCCACCACTGGCTTCCCACCCTTCCCAGGTTCCAGCTTGGGGCTTTTCCTGCTAGGAGAGATGTTTCCAGAAGGACAAGGCCACTCCCTCAGTGAGAAAAGGACTAATGAGAAGGGAAAAAAAAACTTTCTGCCGGAACCTGCAGCTCCTTCACCCAAAGCTTCCTTACTCTGCCGTCAGTTCCCGGGCAGGGCGAGGGCACATCATGTTTTCAGGGTTGGCTAAAGGGGCAAGGAACACCACCTCTTTAGGGGTGAAACTGTACCATAACTTTATTTTCTACTTTAATTATTTTTTTAAAAAAATTTGGTACCTTTAATAATTGAAAATATAAACAATTAAGAACTAAAAAGAAAACAGCTGAATATAATGTACCATAACTTTAAAAGCCGATAGTATGTTTGTCTCGCTCCTAAACATTCCAATTAAACAATAGATACGTGTAAATGCAATCAAATGTTAATAGAAATAATGGCTTTTGTAACACAAAGCCCCAGGTGCCATCCTAAGCTCTTTACTCACCATAACCCCTTGAATCCTTAGCCCTAAAAGGTACAATTTTTTTTTTTTTCGGAGGTACCGGGGATTGAACCCAGGAACTTGTACGTGGGAGGCAGGTGCTCAACCACTAAGCTACATCCGCTTCCCCCTAAAAGGTACAGTTTTACCAATGAGAAAATTGAAGCTCAGAGAGGTGGAGTCACTCATTCAAGGCCCCACAGCTGGCACATGAGCAAGGTAATTTCTCACAGGGATAAAAGTGTGGTGGGTTGCAGAATGAGCAGGAGGGATTGGCTGGGCACTTCGGACAAGGGGGAGCCTGGCCTGAGACGATCAGGGGGGAAAGCACTGCAGGAAGAGGAAACAGCCAGTGCAAAGGCCCTGGGGCGGTGACCAGCGAGGAGGCCGAGGCCCTGTGTAGCTGGGGGTAGAGAGAGGAGAGGATAAGGGCTGGGCAGTGGGTGGGAGTTTGGCTCCCCAGTCACTCAGATAATGACCACAACACAGAGAGAGAGAGGAGAAGCGAAGAGGTTCTGAAGTACTCAAGGCGTTTGGAGGAGGAGAGAACATGCTAAGGGCCCTGGCCAAGCTTTCCTCCCTCAATGCCCCATGGAATGTCAGCTCTGCAGAGGCAACGGGTTTATTTTTGTCTGTCTTGGTCATGGCTGTGTTTTCAGTACCCAGAAGAGGGCCTGGATCATGGAAGATGCCTGATAAATTACTGTCAAATGATGAAAGAATGTCCTCATTTTTCAGGTGATGACCCTGAGGTCTTGGGACAGGTCCCATCAATTCCTGCCTCCCTGGGCAACTCCAGGGCCTTCTCCTCCAAGCCTCAAACTCATCCCCAGCTGGCCAGAGGCTCTTGGAGCCATGGCCCCCGTGAGGCTTGGCTGGGGATCTGAAGCCCTTCTGGTGCCTCCCCGGGAAATCAGAGCTATGTCTGTTCTGGCTGGCCCTGGCCCCAACTCTGCCTCCCTGCACAGAGCTCTGGAAGTTTGCATTCTTTGCCTTCAGAACCCTCCCCCCTTCTGGATCCTCGCTCCTCAAATAAGGGACCCGACCCCACCCCCAATCCAGTGCAAAGGCCCTGAGGTGGTGACCGGTGAGCTTGGGCAGCCTGTTTCTGGAATGCACTGGGACATCTGTTGTTTATCGTTTCAACGACATCTCCTGAGGGCCCAGAGACCCCCAATTCTGCTTCCCAGGCCCCCCATTTTTTCCCCCAACAGGTCACAATTATTGAGCAGTGCACGCACCAGACTTGACATGTGTTAGCTCATTAAGCCTCTCCATTTTACAGCAGAGGAAGTGGGGAGCCCAGAATGGGGAAGGGCCTTGCCCAAGGCCATGCAGCCAACTGGCAGCAGAGCTCGGAGCCCAGACAACCCCAGGCCGGGCACCGTACTGCTAACCCCCACCTGACAAAGCACCTACTTACTAAGCAGGCCTGACGCCTCCCAGAATGCTTAGCGCACAGGTGGTAGATGCTGGGAAGCCCGGACACTCACAATGCCAGCCGGTAGTATCGGGCTGGTCTTGTTCTATCTCAACTCATTAGCTTCTCTAACAAATAACTTCATGGGTTGTTGGGATCGTTACAGAGGAGGAAATGGAGGCCCAGAGAAAGCTGAGTCACTTGTTCACGGCCACATGAGAAAAGGGTGTGTTGAGCTGTTAGCCATCACACGATGACCCCAGGAACTAGAAACGAGCAAAAGAAGACTACTCTGGTGGTGGATGGGCATTAAATTCCCAGGAGATGAGATGCAATTGCAGGAATCGCAACAGCCTCTGGATAACAGAGGCCCGCTGCCCTGGGCCCAACTCAAAACCCACAGATCCCACAGAACCCACATAACACCTAAAAATCAAAAGCTGGCTTCCTTTGGAGGGTCTCCCACTGGCTAAACCACTGGCACCACCTTCCTTGTTTAATTTTTACATTTTAACTTGCAAGAGTTTGTGGTGCTTTTAGTAAGCAGAAGAGAGATGAGGTAATTTATTTTCAGACTGAAGTAGGTAAGTGGGATGCTTCTAATAATACTTTCCAGAAGGAGAAACCAAGGCAGTTGAAACGTCTCTTCTAGGCTGCGCAGGGAGGCGGGGGAGACCTGGGCGAATTTCTCACTTCCAGTTATGTGAGTGGCTCCCGGATTTATATTTTGGAGGACGGACTGACCTGGATGTGAGTTTCAGCTCTGCCACTTACTAGCTGTGGGACCCTACGGAGTTTGATCAACATCTCTGAGCCTCAGTTCTTTCATCCTCAAATTGGGGATAAGAGTGTTAGAACCTTCCTTATATCCTGGAAATTAATATAAAGTGCCTGGAGCCTGCCTGGGTTCAAAGCCTGGCTCTACCATGGCTTAGCTGCATAACCAGCGGTGAGTTATTCGACATTAGTTTCTCATCCGTGCTTGGAGATGGCAACCTTGTGGAGTCATTGCAAGGAATAAATGCGCAAACGAGTCTAGAACCACAGAGAATTATTCCCAGGCCTTGAGATCTGATGGAATTTGCCATGCTGAACCGGTGACCCCTTTGTTCCTTCCAATTTCTCCCTCTTGGAATGGGAATGTCTGCCTCCGCCTGCTCCATCACTGTATTTTGGAAGCAGACAACTGTTTTCTAGTTTCACACAGGTCACAGGTGGGGAAGAACTCTGCCCCGAGTGGGGCCTACCCAGACCTGAATCAGATGAGTTAGAAGATGAGATTTGGTACTTTTGAGCTGATGCTCTAATAGATTAAGACTTTGGGGGATGTTAGGATGGGGTGATTGTATTTTGCACATGGGATGGATGTGACTTTTTTTTTTTTTTTTGGGGTGCAGAAGCATTAGCAGATATGTCCACCCAGAACCGGTGAAGTTGACTTTATTTGGTAAAAGGATCTTTGCGGATGTTAAGTATCTCGTGATGAGATCATCCTTGGCCCTAGAGCCAGTGACAAGCATCCCAATAAGAGAAGAGAAAGGGCGAAGGCACGGAAAGGAGAAACTGCTGTGAAGGAAGAGATGTGATGCGGCCACAAGCCAAGAAAAACACCAAGGATTTCAGGAGCCCTCAAAACGTAACGCGGCGCCTGACGTAGCATGAGTGTCGACTGCAACTCTGTGGCTGAACGAATCAAGAAATTCTAAACACCTCTTTCCCCAATGTCTTGCACAGCCCCTGAAAAGGACCCGAATTCGAACTCACTTGTAGTTCTTTTTGAGATGTTGAGCATCAGGTGAAAATCTGGCTGGGAATCTTTTCTAATCGTTAAGAGAAATTTTTTTTTTTTTTTTTCCTAATAGAGAGATATCTCTGCCACCCCCCCCCCAAAACAAACAAACAAACCAACCAACCCAGTTATCATTTCAAAGAGAACCTAAATCCTCTGGTTAGCAGCAAAAGAAGTTGTACTAAAAATAGAGGAGTGGAGACCACACAGTGAAGCGTTCAAGGGAAGCCGAGGACGACGACCTCACGCAGAAGATTGGGGTCCTTGGCTCAGGTGGGAAAGGGACCTGCAGGTTTTTGGTTTGTTTTGTCTTTGCCTCTCCATTGAGTTTCTGTTGGCCACGTTTGTTGGGAGAGACTTGAAGAGGCCCTAAGATCCACCGCCAGGAGGTTTCACTTCCAAAGGGTATCCACCAAGGAGAACCCAGAAGGGGCCACTTCCCCCTTCCTTCCCTCCTGGGGATCTGGCATCATCTGCCAGGAAGAGGCAGCCCTGCACACCAGCCTTTGCCAGCTAATCCTTTCAGCCAAGGGCTGCGGAGACCTTGCCTGGGCCATACGTGGTCCCTGAGAGCCAGAGGGTGGTGGGTCACCATCCCCGGCTTCCCTCCCGTGATCCGACGCCGTGTGAAGGACTTCCCCGCGTTAACTCATTCAATCCCCACGACAACTGCCGCATGCACTGGCACAGAGATGAGCCCCATTTTCCATCATAGGAAATGGGAATCCAGAGAGGTAGCATCACCTGCCCGATGCTACCCAGCCGGCAAGCGGCCGGGTGGGGCTATGGTCCCAGAGATTTTAAACGACAGCGTCACTCGTTAAAGAAAAGGGGCTGATGAATGACCCGGGGTGTGTGTGCATGAAATAGGGGTGCTGAGGAGACTGGCTGTTAGGGGACGCTGTGAGAGCCTGGATAAACGTCCAGGCTCGGAGGACCAGCGTCTCTCGTCCTGCTCCTTTTGGGGGAGTGGGTTGCCATGGCGACGGGAGCAGGTGGAACTGGGATGCAAAAATCAGCCGTGATATTAATTTGGGGGCGGAGCAGGTCTTGGCCAAAGTAGCCCCTGTGAAGCCAGATTTTGCAGGAGGTCCCTCCCCCAACCCCCACTGGTAGGTCCAGGAGTCGTGGACGTTCCATGACTGATAGGTTTGCAGCCTCTGGGACTCAGGGAAAGCTCCAGCCTCACGTTAGCCACCCTGGGGCGCGGCTCGGCTCAGCCACCTGGTAGGGGGATCTGGGCCAACGATTTATTTCAAATAGAATCAGCACCAGTCAACTTTTTGCTGGGGGGAGCCCAGTGGAAACTTTAGGGGAGAGGGGATCATTTAAAGCTGGAGAATCTGGACAGATGCAGGTAGAAATGGGGGGAAGGCAAAAGAAATACAAAGAATATCTATACGAGTACAAATGTATATATATAAAATATATATGCACGCAGATACATATATATACATATATGTACGTATATATGTGGGTATAAAATAGCAATGACTTGGGGACTGAGAAACGCAGGATGTGCTTGGGAAAAGGCCTAAGAAATAACGGAAGAAGAAAAATGCAAGAGGCAGATTCCTGAGAGCTGTGGC
The DNA here is from genome assembly GCA_026826555.1 of Tolypeutes matacus. Lineage (NCBI taxonomy): Eukaryota > Metazoa > Chordata > Mammalia > Cingulata > Chlamyphoridae > Tolypeutes > Tolypeutes matacus. Next base: position 780,746 of record JAKSZT010054237.1, on the reverse strand, counting down.
CTCTGGCTCCATCGTAATCTAGAATTGAAATGTCTTTTTATTCTCTTCTCGAATAGAGTTTGATCTTTGCCATTCTGATTTTTTTTTTTTTAAGAAAAGCAGATGAATGGCACGTCTCGGACTGTTCTCTAAAAGTACGCGAGCCTTTTATGAAGTTTTATGTCCAACGGCGTGCAGAATGCTTTTCCTGGCCAGGAAATTTGACTCCTCTATGAATGAGGGACTCAGTAGGTACCCTCCTGGCTCGGATCGGGGGTTGACCGGCTGAGTATTTTTGGGGTGGAGGTGGGGAGGGGGAGCTGTGTGTAGGAGGAACCCTGGGCTGGGATTCGAGAACGTTGGGTTCTTATCACACTACTGCTAGTGCCTGGCTGCCCTTGGGAAAACCTCTGTCTCTGGGCCTCAGTTTCCCCACTTGTAGAAAGGACTTGACTTCAAGGATCTCATTTATATGAAATACCCGGAATAAGCAATTTCATAGAGCCAGAGAGTAGATTCCAGGTAACCAGGGGTTGGGGGCAGTGGTGAGGGTACGGAATAGAGAGCCGTTGCTTAATGGGTGTAGAGCTTCCAAGTTTGGGGTAATGAAAAAGTGTTGGGACTGGATGGAGTTGACGGTAGCACGACCGTGTGAATTTGATTAATATCGCTGAATGGTACACTTGGAAACGGCTAAAATAGGATTTTGACTTGTATACATATATTACTATGATGAAAAGTTAAAAAAAAAAAAAGTTGGAGCTAAAGGTCCTTTGTAGTATAAGGCAATGAGTCTAAAATTGCTTTTTCTGCCTATCGTGACAATAATAATAGCTACCACAAGCTGAGCACTTAATTCTACTACCAATAAAATAATTAACATTTCTTGAGAACTTAAAACTAACAGCATTCATGCCCGTAAGAGCTAACACTGGGGATATACCAGGCCATCAGAGCTCTTTGCATGTATTAACTCATTCAAACCTTCCACCAAGCCTGGGAGGCAGGGGTTGTTCTCATCTGTTTTACAGATGAGGAAACGGAGGCACAGAGAGGTGAAGTGACAGGTTGCAAGTCACACAGCCAGCAAGGGAGGGGGCAGGAATCTGACCCCTGGCTTGAGTCCTTGCCCTTCGTCACCCGCCGGGCAGCCTTTGTGAGCTCCAGGTGTTGATCATTTATTTTCAAAAACTGTTCCTGATAAAGTTTTTATTCTGTTATACCATATACAGACCCTGACATTTCCCTGGTTAATCGTACGCAGATATGTATTTCAGGGCTTTTAATTGCGTTCACAAGGTCGCACTCCCATCATCATCATCCTTCACCAAAACATTTCCCTCATTCCAAATAGGAACCCTGGACGTTTTAAGCCTTAACTTCCCATTCCCTATCCCCACCCCACCACCTGGTAACCCATCTTCTAGATTCTGCCTCTCTGAGTTTGCTTACTCTAATGATTTCAAGTCAGTGAGTTCACACAATATTTGTCCTTTCGTGTTTGGCTCATTTCACTCAACATGTCTTCCAGGTTCATCCAGGGGACTACACTACACAAACAGGTTACCCTAAATTAACCACAGATGACAGTTAATAGTACAATTATAAATAAGTGGCATCATCACTTGTGACAAATGTTCCACATCAACGCAAGCTGTTAATAATAGGGTCATATATGGGAATGCTGTATTTTATGCAGGATTTTTCTGTAAACCCATAACTTCTGTAAACAAAACAAAACAAAACAAAACAAAAAACCATATAAAACCACCTCTTTTCCCTTCTGTCCTTGTCATTCTGCCTCCTTCAATAAAAGTGGTAGACATAATTCTGATAACAGTAAGAGTAATTACAATAACATTGGTTGATATTCATTGATGTTTCCTATACACTGAGCCCTGGATTAAACACTTTACTCCATCACAAATGCCTTCAATGGCCCCCACTGCCCTGAGGGGCCCCACTGACCTATCGCTGACCATTCAATCTGTCCTCCACTCTCTCCATGTCCCTTCAAACTGGCCTCCTTCTAGTCCTCCCCAAAGCCAGACTGTCCCACCCCAGGGCCTTTGCACCTGCCCTTGTCAGCCTGAACATATCCTGTTCTCCTCTCTGACTGCTCCTCTCAGAAGCCCCAGGCTGCAGACAGTTTCTTGATCATCTTTCTCAGACTGCCCCAAACCACTTCCCCACAGTACAGGCCCCTCCTCCCATGACTTGATTGTATCTACGGCAGGGACAAAAATACAGGAGGCACTCAATAAACATTAGCTGAAAGAACCAATAAACTTGTGGAGCAGGAATGACCTAGAACAACGGTTTACGATGTAGAAATTTGTGGAGACCTAATGACATCAGGATTGGGGGAATGGGGCATTGTGGGCCCTTAGGGATGGGAAAGAATTCCACTTTACCCTTTAAGACTTTCTAACGTCCTTAACGGAAATGAAACAAGTCTCCTGTAACAAGCTGTGCCTTTAGTTTTCATGTAACTGTTTTACCCATGAACACAAAGCATTTTGCATGCTTTAAACATACGGCACATTCTCCTGGAATGCAACTTCCAGGCAAATCAAAGGAAGACTAGAATCCTGCTTCAGACGGGACTTTGCCAAGAGGTGACCGCCATTTTGGAACACTGCGACAGTGGAAACTCCCCTCGTGCCATTTGAGTCACACAGTCCCAAGTCAACCAGCATTTCTTCCTGTTACATTCGTGGGGATTTTGGGGGCACAGGTGCCTCCATCAGAATCACTTCCCTCTGTCCTCTGGCATCTTGTTAGTGGCATCGGCCTTACCCAGAAGCTTGTTAAGTTCGAAAGGCAGATGCTCAGACCTCGCCCCAGACCTCCTGAATTCGAATCTGTGTTTTAACAAGATCCCTGGGGTTTGCTTGGATACTCAATTTGGAGAAGTGCCGGCTTAGGGCAAGTCATGTAGCAGAACCACTTAAACGTGTCATTTGAAAAAAAAAAAAAAAAATCAAATCCTAAAAAGTGATATAGAAGAGGAACAAAAGGAAATGAATTCCCAATAAAGCAATGATTCTTTCAACATGTAAGTTGTTGGGTCCTGCGGTGGTTTGGGACCAGGAAAATGTGGTCTTGAATTTAACCCATTCCTGTGGGGGTGAATCCACTCTAAGGAGGGCCTTTTGATGAGGTGACGTCAGTTCAGGTGAGACCCACCTCAACCAGGATGGGACTTAATCCTCTTACTGGAGACCTTTAAAAGCAGAATGAGATTCAAACAGAGAGAGAGAGAGAGAGAGAGAAAGCCACGGGAAGCAAGATGCTGCAGGTCAAAGGAACCTGAAAGAGAAGGGCGAGGCCAGGAGAGGCCGCCATGTGCCTTGCCAAGTGACAGAGGAGCCCAGGACCAGGGATTACCGGCCCCAGAAAGCCAGCCTTTGGGAAGGAAGCCTCACCTTGATGATGCCTACATTCGGATTTCCCCCAGCCTCAAAACCATGAGCCAATAAAATCCCACTGCTTAAGCCAATTGATTGCACGGTATCTGCATTAGCGACGAGGAAACAAAGAGAGGCCCCTTTAATACGTGCAATCTTCTAAGGAATGTTATAAAATATTGTTATGGAAAAGACAGTGTTGGTTCTGAATGGGTAAGGCACTGGCCTGGAAGACGCCTCCAAAACTCCCGGCCCCCTGCTTCCCTTCGATTCTGAAGACCCAGAAGGGATTTTCAGACCCCCTGGACACAGCATTAGGTAAAAAAAAAAAAAAAAAAAGTTGGCTCTGTAACAGCTAACAATGGCCTAAATTTACCAAGCATTTAGTAAGTTAAATATATATATATTTTTTTTAATTTTTAAGGAGATACTGGGGATTGAACGTGGTACATGGGAAGCAGGCGCTCAATCACTGAGCTACACCGGCTTGGCATATGTCATGCATTCTAATATTTTGCCATGACCCAAGCAGAGAGAGATCCCACTATCCCTGTTTTACAGATGAGGCCCAGAGAGGTGACACGCACCAGTCCCAGGTCACACAGCAAGCCAACAGCAGAGCCAGAATTCATTTAATCCTGGGGAGAGCAGGGCTTCTAGGAGAGCATCCCTGGTCTGGGCCAGGGCCAGTCTGGGGTCAAAGGGCCCGATTAGCCTGTGACTCTGAGCCGGCCACGTCAGCGCTCAGTTTCCCCATCTGTGAAATGGGGCTGTGACACTGGGATGGATCTCATGGGTTTTTGGGGGGAAAAAAAGATGAAAGGAGAAGGCTGGGGAGAGCGCCAGGTATACAGCAGGCGCCAATCTGGCTGGCGTCAGTATTACAAGGACCAGTGGTGTCAGTCCCCGCGGGGGCGGGGAGGGGGGGCGCCCGCACTTACTTCCTCCGCCGGTGCCTGCGCTCCTTGTCCTCCCTGCGCGCGTCCGCGTCGTGGGCGCCCTGGGGGCCGTGGCGCTGCCTCCGCCTGCGCTCCCCGCCGTCGGGCCCCTCGGCCTCTCCGCCGCGCCCCGGCCGGCAGCCGTCGCGGTGCCGCGCCCTGCGCTCGGCCCTGTCCTCCGGGCCCTCCTCCCCGGGCCGCCGGTGGCCCCGGTGCCGGCGGGGCTCGCCGTCGGCGCCCGTGCGGGGCGAGGCGCCGCGGCCGTCGCGGTTGCCCGCCTGCCGGTGCGCGTGCCTGCGGTGGGGGTCCCCGGCCTTGCCGCGCTCCGCCTCGCCGGCCCAGAAGCCAGGGGGCTCCAGGCCGCCCTCCCGCGCGGGGTGGTCCGACTCGCGCCCGTAGGGGCCCTCCCGGCCCAGCGCGGCCTCCTGGCTGCCCGCCCAGCGGGCGTCCAGGGCCCCCGAGCCGCTGGGGTCCCGGGCCCGCGCGGGGAAGCGGGCCTGTTTCCTGAGGAGGTCCTGGGCGCGCTGCTCCACCGCGGCCTCGGGCGCCCGGCTCTTGTTGGTGTTGTTATTGCGGTTCTCCTGCGGGTCCACCACCAGGGGCCGGTCCAGGTGCGTCTTCACGTCGGGCCGCAGGTGGCGGGCGTAGGAGGCCTTCCAGCGCTCGGCGGGCTCCAGCTCGTTGTACAGGGCCTCCCGGCTGGCCAGCAGGTTCTGCTTGCGCATCTCGCTGGTGCGCTGCTCCCACACCGACTTGGCCGCCTTCTGGTTCTTCTGCTGCTCCTTCCTGCGAGGCGAGGGTGCGGGGGCTTAGAGCGCCGTGGGGGCGGCACAGCCTAATGGGCGTCTCGGCCCAGCTGTGCAGCAGTCCAGGTGGGCAGCTCAGGCTAACGGGCGTCTCGGCCCAGCTGGGCGTCTC
>JAKSZT010054237.1:744907-775491 GCA_026826555.1 Tolypeutes matacus | reverse complement strand
CTGGGTGGACAACTTGGCCTGGCTGGGTGTCTTCACCCAGGTGGAGGCTCCTGCTCTCCTCTCCACTCCTCTTCAAACGGCAGCACATGAACTCCTGGAGGCAGCTTTCATGGTCAACATATTTTAAGCTCTTTTTTTTTTTTTTTTTTTTTTTTACCGGGAGGTCCCAGGGATCGAACCCGGGTCCCTCCATATGGGAGACGGACGCCCAATCAGTTGAGCCACGTCCGCCCCCCTATTTTAAGCTCTGAGATGGCCAATCATAGTGGGCACTGGCCTGGAGCAGGGGTCTGGAAGCTCCATGGGCCTGGCGTGACCCCTTTAGCTCTGGGTCATGGGGAGGGCGGGATCCAAGGGGCAGTCTTGGGGCAGTGCCTGCTTCCTAACTGGTGCAGAGCAGCCTGTGGGCCAGTCCGGTGAGTTCCGGCTTGAGCATTGGCAGGTGGCCCAGAGATTTTCCAGGGGGCTCGAGTGCACTGATAGCTTTAGGGGAATCAGTTTATGTGTCCCCTCTCCTAAACTCAACTGCCTTCCTGGATTCCCTCTTCACTGCCCCCCTCCCTCCACTTTAGGAATGGAAGGCCCACCCTTCCCCCAATGTCCCGTGAGGCACTGTCCCCAGGGTGCCACATCTCTGGGCCATCAAGCAAAGGCCTCTGCCCTGGTCTCCTGGCTCCTACCTTTGCCCCTGTCACAATCTATTTCCCACACAGCCACCAGACGGCGCCTGTGAGCTCTCGTCCAGCCTCTCTCCGGAACCCTCCATGGCTCCCACTTCACTCAGAACAAAATAGAGTCCTCCCCACGGCCCACCAGGCCCTGCATGAACGGGCTCCATCACCTGCTTGCTCTCCTCAACTCCACTTGCCTCCCTGCTCGCTCTGCTCCTGCTACACTGGCCACTTTGCTCTCCGGGACGTTAGTTATTCTCCTGCCACAGGGCCTTTGCACGGGCTATTCCCGCTGCCTGACACGCTCTTCCTCAGCTCCACTGTGGCTCCTCCCTCACCTCCATCAAGTCTTGTCACCTTCTCAGTGAGGCCTTCCCCGACAACTCTCGCCATTCCGTACCCCTCCCCTGCTTTTATTTTTCTCTACAGCTCTATCTCCTTTACTTACTTATCTGGTTGGTCATCTGTGCCCCCGACTAGAATGGCAAGTACAAAAAGGTGGGATTTATCTCCATCAGCTAAAACGGCGTGTGGCAAGTTGTAGGTGCTTATTAAATATTTGAGCGAAACTAGGTTGGGAGTGGAAGTTGCACTTCCACCCTGTTAGGACCCTCCCCCTACATACTTGCTTGGGAGGATCTGGGGGGCCGAGGAGTGGGGGCACTTACACAGCTATGGACATGTTGGCTGCGGACAGGGGACTCACTTCTGCCACCTCCTTGGCTTTCTGCATGGCAAGTTTTTGGTTGGCTGCCTCCTCTTCTTCTTGTTCGTCCTGAAAGGGACATGAGATACCTGCTGGTGAAATCAGCACCAGGCCTCAGGGTCTCACCTCTGACCCTACTGCTGACCAGGAGAACATGTGAAATATTTAAAAACAGGTTTGGCCTGGGGGTGGTGGTGGTGGATGGATCAGGCCCACTGATCAGAGTGGACACTGAGGCTGGTTCCGTTTCCTGCTAGCCCTTCTTCAAGTACAATTTCAACAGCCAGGTCATTGCTAACCTAACTTTAACACACAGCCAAGAGAAAGCAAAAGGAGAAACAATCGAAGAAAAAAAAGAGATATAACAAAATCAAAAAAGAATAGGGGGTGGGGAAGATTCCTTTCTTTTTTTTTTTTTTTAACCGGGAGGTCCCGGGGATCGAACCCGGGTCCCTCCATATGGGAGACGGACTCCCAACCACTTGAGCCACATCCGACCCCAAAGATTCCTTTCTTACATGGAGACTTTCCCACATCGTCTCAATGAGCTGGAAATGAATGCAAACATTTTCCTCTCCCTCTTCTTTCTGGGCCGTTTGAGCTCTCTGAAACCAGAGCTTTCCGAAAGCACCTCCTGCCCCCCACAGGCAGAAAAGTCTGGCATCCCATGGTTCGTGCTCTGCCCAAAGGCCCCAGAAGAAGAGGGAGAGGAACTGACACTCCCAACCCCACCCCAGGGGGGGCATCACTGTCCAGGACACTGTTCCTTGGTGAGGTTTAGAGAATGGGGGGGTGGGGTGTGTGTTAAAAATACCTACGGGGAAAAGACGCATTTGGGCTTTCAATCCATCTTCAGGCCCTCATTTGTAAAACAGAAAAGTCAACCAAGGAAAAGCAAAGAAAGAAGAAACCAGAAAGAAATGGGGCAGCAATGAACCCATCGATAAGAGAAAGGAAAGCAGGGGGCTGCAGGGGGCCTCTCGCCCTCTGCTTGGACTCTCTGAGGCAGGGAGCAATCTTAGCACCATGGAAAAGGTCAGATCAGTACACTCTGTGGGTGACAACAAGGAGGGGGGCATAGAAGACCCCCCCCCACTTCCCTACCAGTACTGTACCCTGCATTTCTCACAGAGTCAGGGCTCTGGACTGCCTACCTCAACAACACTTGAGATGCACATTCCCGGGCCTCCCAAAGCCCCCCACAGAACCAGGGCTGGGCCCTGAAATCTGCATTCTCGGCAGGCTCCCAGGTGCACATGAAACACGTGCTCCAGTCTAGCACACGGTCTAGACCCGAGGGGCCTGTATTCAAATCCTGACTCTGCTGTGTGACCTCAGGTAAACCCCTCAACCTCTCTGGGCCTCAGCTTCCTTGTCTAAAATGTCAACTCTCCCTCACCTCCCCCTAGTTTAGTTTTCCCCTTAGCACTCCTCACCACCCGACAAGAAGGCAAGAACAGAGGGCTGGAGAGAGAGAGGAGTTTGCCTTTCTCCTTCCCCTTCTCCCACCACTGTGCTGCCAGCCTGCCCTGGCTCCCTCTCTCCTCCGCGGCAGCCCCAGAGAGCAGGTTCTTGGGATTTGGATGAGCTCATGGCTGGACCAGCCCCCAGAGCAGCCACGCCAGCCAGCTCCATGGTGGCCGGGCCGTGTCTGTGGGCCTGGGGTGGCAGAGACTTCCGTTGCCCCTCCCAGTCAGAACTGGGCCCGGGAAATTCTCTCTCCCTCCTGCCAGGGCCGGCAGATGGAGGGTTGGCAGCCGTCTACTGAATTCGGTTCAGTTCCTCACACATGTCCTTGTTCTCTGCCCTGGGGGTGGGGCCGACAAGCTGGCGGAGACCCCTGGGCCGGGGAGAAGGAGCCTGAACATGCTCTTTTAATCTGATGGGGGCAGCTGGGGAGAGAATTACGCTGGATCACGGCTGGCTCCTAAAATGCCTTTGTTCCTGAGATGTCTTATCTCCAAATTGCAAAAAGATGCCCCCTCTGGGCCCTCTTCCCTCGGCTGATGCACTCGTCCCTGGGCACGCAGGCCGGATGCCAGCCCCATTCGCCCCCTTGCCCAGATGCCTTTGTGCAGTGTGCAACCTGCACAACCATTCCCAGCAGTCCTGCTGGTGAGCTATCCCCAGAGCATGGGCTGTGTCACTGAAAGCAATACTTGCCTCCTCAGTGCCCATCTGAGGCAGCGTCGAATCCCAGGAAGCCCCGGGCTGTCATAAAGGGGCATCTGGTACCAGGTTTCACCTGGATAACTCAATGCCATCGAACACAAACACAAGCTGAGCTTTTCCTCGCATGGATGGGCCCCCATCCCCCTAAAAATTCTCTTCTGGCCTCACTTCTTCTGTTCTTCTCTGTTCTGCTCTTTGAGGGCTCGTACCTCTGTCCTCTCATTTCCTCCTGGCGGGGCCTTTCCAGTCCTCAGTTTCCCCATCTGTGAAATGGGCATAACAGCAATCCTCTCTCTTTTAGGCTTGCTGCCACCCGGCATGTGAGAGTGCAATTAAATTTACTGCTGCTATTATTTTTATCTTTGATCATGACCCACTCACTCAGCAGAGGCTCATATGAAAGCCGCTAGAGATTCTGGAATAAAAAGCTCAGGTGCTAGATTTTCCAGGTCTGGGTTCAAATCTCAGTCCTCCCTTTATCAGAAAATGCCCACTGAGAGCTCTAGCCCAAGGCCTGGCTTATGTTATGTGGCTAACAAAGGCAGTTTATTGAGCACTTCCTGAGTGCCAAAAACTGTGCGGGACCATATTACATGTGCAGGGAATTGCAATAAATAGCGGCTGCTATTATCAAAGCCCCCTGAAGCAGGTGACTCTGCCTGGCTGAGCCTCAGTTTCCCCCTCTGCAAAAGGAGATAAGAGCAGGGCACACCTCTCGGATGGCTTATGTGATGTGCAATTATATAAGTCTATACTGCTGTGCCCAGCACACGGCACCTCCGCGAAGCCCCAGATCCCTGAGTAGGATATTTTCCATCCGTCCCCAGACCCAGGAGGCCGAGCTATGTGGACCATATCTCCCGCTTCCTCACTTGGCTAATGGGAGGCTCCCGGGGGGGGAGGGCAGAGGACAAGACAGGCTGGGTCATTTATCAGCCACTCTGTCCACGCCTTGCCCAGCTTTGAGTCCTCTAAGGGCACGCAGGCAGCTCCTCTTCCTCGGCTCCAGCTCCGACACCATCCCTTGCCCCATCCTTCCAGACCTGGGGTTGTGTCAGCTCCTGCTGCCCCTCGCAAGTGCCCATCCTCTGCACACAGGCCTTTCCATAAACTTCCCTCTGCCACCTCCGGTTGACCTGGCCATCCGTTTCCCTGCAGCCACCCCGATGCCTCGGTGCCTCCCACCCCCCTTGGCTGGAGAATCAGCTTGAGGCATCCAGGTCTCTGATCGCATCCCGGCCACCCCCCCACCCCCCATCTGTGGCCCCCGTCCTGCTCTGCCATGGGCACACTCTCCACCTTGGTGAGCTCCTGGGCGTTGGCCAAATTGTCCACCGCGATGGCCAAGAACACGTTCAAGAGAGTGTCTGGGAACGCTGGAGTCAGGAAAAGAGTTGCCACTGGGGGTCTCCGCCAGCCGCCATTTGGGACCCCGCTTTGGGGGTGGTCCATCAGCCTCCGCGTTGGACCCTGGGTATCTGGGCCTCCCGATCCCCTCCTCCACACCCCTCCCATTGGCTCTGCCCGTGCCCCCCTCTCCCCGCAGAGGATACAGTTCCCGAAGAGCGTCAGCACGATGAAGTAGATGGAGAACACCATGCCACCCTGCACGCCCCCCTGAGACTTTATGCCGTCGTACATGACCTCGTTCCAGTCCTCGCCCGTCAGGATCTGAAAGGGGAGGGAGACACACACAGCCGAGCCCTCTCTGAGGCACAGCCGTGGAGCTGGAATCGGCCGAGCAGACCCCCTGAGCCCAAGAGAGGGGGGTGTCTCCGTGAGCCCTGCCCACCTGCCCCGGCTGCTTGGGTTCCTCCCCGAGGCTCTCGTTTGGTTTGCCCTCCCCGGGGGGCCCTTGGGGAGTCAGGATCGTTTGTCACCCTGTACTTGATAAGGGGATCTTCCTAGTTGCCTGCATGCTCATGTGGGATGCATGCAAAACACCAGCTGGGCACACAGTCACATTGGGGGGGGGGTCCATGAGGCAGCCCCTGAAACAAGGGCTCAAGTGCAAGTGGTTTATGGGGCGGGGGGCATGTGTGATTCCAGGATGCACCAGCAGGAGAAGGGAAGCAGGAAATGAGCAGCACGTTCTGCAATAGTTTTCCACCATGGGCAACCGGAGCTAAAGCCTGCTGGGGACCCCTGGGTGCCCATGTAGATCTCAGAATCATCCCAGCGACGGTGAGGGAGCTTGAGCCACCAAGGACTGCTCGTTATAGGAGGCTGGGCTAAAAATTCACTGGCACTTCTGGGCTGCGGCTCGCCGGTGACCAGCGACAGGCTTGGATAAAGGGACGCAGGGCTGGCAAACTGGAGTCGAGCTGGCTTGTGTGGAAAGAGAGAGGGCCAAGGGGCGAGGCCTGGGGCACCCACGTGGTCTCACATGCTAGTTAAAAAAAAAAATAACAGTCCAACCTCCCTCCTTTGCAGAGTATTTCCACAGGGGCAAAGTAAATGTGAAAGAACTCCAAAAACTTGAATCTGCTAGGGCAGGGTTTCTCAACCTCGGGAAAGTGGTGATATTTGAGGCTGGGCCATTTTCTGGGGTGGGAACTGTCCTGGGCATTGTAGGGTGTTTAGGGGCATCCCTGGTCTCTACGCACTCATTGCCAGGGGCATCCTCTAGATGTGACAATTAAAAATGTCTCGAGACATTCCCAAATGCCTCTGGGGGGTGGGGGTGGGGGGGCAGCATCACTCTTGGGTGAAAACCTCTGTGTCAAAGGAATATGAGTGGCGACACTACTATATATTTGAATACCAAGATTAAAATACTCGATAAAATATTAAAATATTGGTATTTCTATCAGATACCAATTTATTACTTATTACTCAGATATTTATTGAAGTATAATCCAATACTTGAGGTCATGATGATTTCCTCCTCCACACTCCTGTCTAGGACTCTCGTATACAAACTACTCAGCCAGGAGAAGGGGAGCGATGTCACATTTTCATAAAATTCCTGTCCCCAAAAGAAGGAACCCACCGGAAAGGCTCTGGAGCTCCCAAACCTCCAGGCATCTCCTACAAGGGCGTAGAAGTTGCCTGGGGCGACTGCCCAGGGGCTCTCCCTTGGTCCTGGGATGTGGGATTGAGGTTTCGCTTCAGGAGGGGAAGAGGGTGGGAAAGGCAAGGCAGAGAAGTGGGGATTCAGGGAGGCCCCTCAAATCCTAGGCAGGCTCACTAGTCTTTGACACGCGGACGTGTCTGTCCATGCAGTGGGGTGAAGGCCGTACCTGAAACACGGTCATTATCGCCGCTGGAAAAGTGTCAAAGTTGGTAGGAGGAGTTCCTTCATCGAAATTAAACCTGCAGAGAGGACCCAGGCATCGCCCTGTCCAAAGGCTCAGCTCCCCCAGGAGGTCACCCTGGCTGCCCCATCTGTCTGAGGTTGTGCAATGGGGGTCTGGGCAACGAGGAGGGCAGAGGGTCTCCAGATGCAGGGAGCTAGGGAGGTGAGGGTGTGTGTGGAGGGGCTCTGCACCGGACCCCAGGGAGGCAGAAGTTGGAGCTTCTGCTGAGGACTTACTGGCCGCCAAAGAGTTGCATTCCCAAGAGGGCGAAGACGACGATGAAGAGGAAAAGGAGGAAGAGCAGACTGATGATGGATTTCATGGAGTTAAGAAGAGACACAACCAAGTTCCTGAGAGACGCCCAGTACCTGCCAACAGACGGGGGGGGGGGGGCGGCCCCCCCCCCAGCCCCGGCCCACCTGCCCGGCATGCTGGAGGCGGCTCGCTCCCAGCCCCACCCCGTGTGCAGGAACCCCCAAGACTTACTTTGTGACTTTGAAAATACGCAATAACCTGAGAGCTCGTAACACGCTGATTCCGAAGGACGTGCCCGGTTTGATGACGGCCCAGATCACTTCGAAGATGCTCCCGATGATGACCTGGGGACAGGACAACCTCGTGTCTCGGCCGCCGGCACTCGCACCCGGGGCCCGAACTTGGAGAAACCCAACCCAACTGCCACCCCTAAAGACAGGCCCCTCTCGCGCCTTCTCTTTTTCATTTAGTAAGAGGTCACGCAGACAGAATTTCTGAAACGTGACAATCTGAACGTCCACGTAACTTATTTCAAGACATAGGACATGTCAGCAGCCCGGAAGCTTCCGGATACCCCTAGAAATAACTACCCTCCTGAATTTTTGTAATAACCATTTCTTCCCCCCCACACCCTTTTAAAATTGAAGTAAAATTCACATAACATGAAATTAACCATTTTAATGCGCACGCTTCTGTGGCGTTTAGTTACATTTGCAAAGTTGCGCAACTTTGAGTTCCCAAACATTTCCATCACCTGCAAAGGAGACGTACCCATTAAGCAGTCACTCCCCATTCCCCGCCCCTGGAAATTTGGTGAAATGCATCCAGGTTGCTGGTGGTGGCCGTTGGTTCCTTTTCATTGCTGTATAGTACCCCATTTCATGTGCATAAATTGCAATTTATGCATCCATTCTACTGCAAAGGGATACTTGGGTCATTCGGTTTGAGACTACTACAAACAAAGCTGCTGAGAATAATTCATGTACCTATCTCCTGGGCACCTGGTGGGAGTTTCTCGACGGTGTATCTCTAGCAGTGGAATTGACGGGTCCCTGGGTGTCTTTGACTTAAGTAGGAAAGGCCCCACTGCTTTCCAAAAGGTTTCTACAAAACTCCCCCCACCGGCAGCAGGGGGCTTCATATCCTCATCAATGTTGGGGACAGTCCTCTCATTCATTCCTTCTGCATCCAGCGGACTCTCTCGTGTCCAGGGATGACCTTCCCTCTCCCACTTTGATGTCCCCAGCTATTGGCAATTCTAGGCATGAACTGGAGAGAGCAGTACTTACCCCACAGTCAAAGCAGTTGAAGGAAGAGTGGAAGTAAGGCCGCGTCCCAAGCCCGTACATTTTTATAAACATTTCGGACATAAAGAGTCCTAAGAAAATGAATTCTGCATAGTCTGAAAGGGAGAGAAGGGCGGAAAAGAGGGGGTTAGATTTGGGAACCATCCGGGTGGTTCTGAATTTTCTATTAATGGTGACTCTGTCCCTCTCAAGACCTGGCAGAAGGGAGAGGATGGTCTTTAGGGGTCTTGGTTGAAGATTATTCAAAGGCTTCCTTTCTGTGGGCCTCACTTCCTCCTTTGTTAAAGGAGAAGAGCAACAATGGCCCCTTACCCTCCAACCAACCAATCCCAGAATAATCTTAAAAAGAGTGAAAAATTAAATAAAAACTGAAGGGGATTCCCCTATGCACCCTCCCTCCCCCTCCCACACTTCCCCACACTGACAACATCCTTCATTAGTGTGGTACATTTGTTACAATTGAACACATGTTGGAGCATTGCCGCTAAGGGTGGATTATAGTTTACATTGTAGTTTATACTCTCTCCTGCACAATGTTGTAAGTTATGACAAGATATATAATGGCTTGTATCTGTCATTGCAACGTCATTCAGAAAAATTCCAATGTCCCAAACATGCCCCCATATTACACCTATTTTTCCCTCTCCCACCCATCAAAAAATATGGAACGCTTCACAAAAAAAAAAAAAAAGAGTGAAAAAATTTGGTGGGTCTCCGCCTTGTAGTTTTTGCCCTGGTTGGATGAGAAGGGTTGGTCTGGCAGCTCATAGCCAAGAATCTGGCTTTTGTCTTGACTGATGAGTTGCTAGGTGCTTGCTACATTATTAAAACTAACTCAACTCACTCACTCACTAAAAATATAACAATGGGCCATGCATGGTCCCGTGTTCCTGGTGTGCCGTGATCCAAGAACTATGATCAGTCCACTTTGGTATGTGAGCTGACAAAGGAAAAAAAAAAAGAAATAGAAATCATAATGGTGTCCTATTTGTAATCCTGATTTAGAGACAGTTCTACTGACTTGGAAAACCTAACTGATATCCGGTGGAAATCTTGGAAATCTTGACTTGCTGGTGTTTAAAAATCTTGAGCAAGACAAAGCTTTTTAGTTTTTGGTGAGAAAGCATAAAGGTGCAGATATGTCAGAGAGCGGTAAATCATGGATATTCATTTGCTCTAGCAAATAAATGGCTAATATAAGGTTCTTTTCTGAGAGGGCTTTCTTGGAGGAGAGGAAGTTGAAGAGTCAAGAAGGGCATGGATTTCCACCTAATGTATGGGAAGAAGGAGGGGTAAGAAGGGTGTCTGAGGAAATACAGAGGATCCAAAATTCCAATCATTTCACAATTTTTGACCATTTAGCTAATTCTGTTTGAAAGTTAAGGGCATTTGTTATACCAGGCTTTAAAGACGTGGTTTGAACTGACTTGTAAGAACTTTCACATTCTTTCCTGATTGAAACTTTCCCTCATTTGCAGGACTTCCAGGAAACTTCTGTTGTATGAGGAAAATTCTGGGTTCCTCAGGAGTTCACCAGCCTCAGGGATATCCAAAATATTTGCCAAAGGCCAAAATATCAGTGAAGGAAACCCTCCCATAATATCTTATACATTCCAAGACCTGCAAGAGCAAATTTGGGTGGACTGAAGAATTTCTGAGATGCTTGTTCCTTGGTTATTATGGAAACATGATAGCTTGTCATATACAAGACCTGAGAGAATTACTTGTCTGTAGCACGGGTGGATCTGGAAGAACTTTCAGGACCATCAAATCCAATTTCCATCAAGTGCAGATGAGGAATGTTAGACCCAAAGAAACTACTATGCTTCATTGACTCCAAGACTCACATTTTGTTCACTTTTAACATCTCTGAAATTGAGGTGCATCCATAATTGGCATGTCCTAGTTTAGTTGACAGCATTGCTTTATTTCTCAGTGGTACATAAAATAAGGGCGCCTTAAAATTGAAGACATCTTAGATCAATGAACAATGATAATGACTTGTCCAAGGTCATTGGTGAGGTAAGGGCAGAGCAGGCAGTGAGTACCCAGGTCCCTGGTGTCCAGGGCAGGGATATTCCATTAGGCAGTGCTTGTATTCTGGAGCTTGGGTTTAAATTCTGGCTTCAATGTTTTCTAGCTGTGTGACCCTGGGCAATTTGCTTAACCTCTCTGTGTCTCAGTTTTCTCAACTGAAAAATGGGAATGATTAAAGGACCTATATAGACACAGAGGACCCTGGTAGGAAGTCACAACCCTTGTTCCCAAACCAGGACAGAGTGCAAGGTGATTAGTAGGGGAGAATATGGGACTTTAAAAATAGACTATCAGAGGAGGTTAAGACAAGAAGAGTCCTCATTTGTGTGAGACTCCAGGGGGACCAAACGCAATTACCAAGGTTGGAACTAGGTCAGGGCTCTCAGAAGGAGAGCTGGCCCCTGGGGGGTAGAGGGTGTCCTGGGGATTAGTCAATGTGATTGGCACAAAGAGGATTACAAGGAGACAACGACCTGGACCAGGCTCCCAGGCCTATCCAGGCTGAGGACGTGACTGTCTCTGGTGGCTGTCCTAGGTAAATTCTGAACCAGGTCAGAAGGGCAGAGAAGCCACAGACCTAAGTCAAACAAACCAGCAGATACAGGAGGAGGGCATCTAACAGGCAAAAGGTTCTGGGAAGTCCTCACTCAGAACCTACAAAGGGATCCACTTGCCTTCCTCTCTACCCACTCACCACTCTTGTTGATTACTCAGGACTCTTTACTTTTTAAATCCTGGTCAGAGGTCTCCCCCACCTTTCACTATCTCCTCACCCCCACCTGGCCCTCACTTTTGAGTTAACCACTGCATGTTAATTCCTGGAATCTGGGAATAGGCCCAGAGGACAAAGCCTTGGGGTTCCTGGTACCCAAGATTGGAGCAAGATCCTCTCACACTAGCTGGAGAGGGTTTTCTGGGAATACATACCATTTATGAGCAAGCCAAAAAGTGCAATATAGGAAAGGAGAAAGAAGCAGAAAATTTGAAAGAAGAAGGGAAAAGCAGGGAGTCAGAAATGAGTGATATACAGGCCACTCCCTGCCCCTAAGGCTTCCTTATGTCTCTCTCTTAGGAAGAAATTTGGTGGCCTGGATTCCAGAGTCTGGCTCTCAGGCCCGGAGAAGATGGACCTTGCCATTCCCAAACACAACTATAGAAGGGGCCAAACAAAAGGGCCAAAGAAGGAGCGCATGCTGCCAGAGAAAGAGGCTGAAAAAAGGGCGTGAGGAAGGGATCAGGGAGCTGGAAGGGGTGGGGCTGGGAAATACTCACAGAGGAAGTCGGAGAGCCACTCGGGCTGGTTGTAGTGAACGATTGCAACACACAGAGTGTTGAGAGCTACCAGACTGAGCACAGTCCAGTAGAAGGCCTGAGTTTTGACCATGCGGCGGATGTAGAAACGCATCCTCCTCTCCTTTTTGTGAAAAAAAGTCGAGTTCTCCAGCTTGGCACTTTTAATGCTGGCTCGGGCGAACGGAGACCCTGTCGGGGGAAGGATGGAGAGAGTCAGGCAAGGGTGGACGGTGTCACGGGCTTGGCTGTCCACAGGTGGCCAGGAGGTGATGACCCTGAAAGAAAGAGTATTGGAAGTAACCAATGAGAGTGCAGGATATCAGTGGGGGAGGCTGGCATCTCTCCATCTGTAGAGCCAACTTGCCGTGTCTCCTCTCCCTGGCCATGCCTGATGCCTCAGGGCTGGGGGTTACTCCACAAGATGAACAGGAATCTCTGTTCGGGACCCCCTGGTGCAGGGGTGGTGACAGAGCTGCACGAAGCATGCCAGGGAGGCCTCCAGGAGGAGGTGTGAGGGGATGGAAGGCAGGAAAAGGGTATGACTCTAGTTTTCCATGGACACTTCATGTTAGAAATAATGAGCGAGAATCGAGCCACACGGTCACAATCTGCACCCTTTTCTATTCTTGCCCCAGGCTCTGCCTCCACATCTTTTTACTCAAGCAATTTTTGAGAACCCACTGTGTGCCAGTTTTTGTTCCAGGAGCTCAGGATACAGCAGTTAACAGGCAGCAAACATAATAAATACGTAAATTCATAGAGTAACGGAAGGTGCTATGGAAAAAAGAAAGAGTAGAGTACAGTAAGGGAAGTGGGAGCCCCAGAAGGGCCCACGGGGCAGGCTGCAGTATTAAATCGATACTTAATGTGGCAAGTATCTTAGGCAGAGAGAATGGGCTGTGCAAAGGCCCTGAAGGCAGGACTGTGTCTAATGAGTTTGGGAGCAAGTAAGGGGGAGTGTGGGGGGAGATGAGGGCATGGAGGTGATGGGGAGGGCAGATTGTGCAGTGCCTGGTGGGATGCCGGGAAGACTCGGGCTTTTGTTCCAAGGGAGATAGGAGCCATGGAGGGTTCTGAGCAGAGGACGCGACCTGACTCAGGTGTTCACAGGTGCCTTCTGGCTATTGTAGGAGGAACAGACTGTGGAGGATGAGGGCAGGAGCCAGGGGTAGGGAGGAGGGACTGCACTGGTCCAGGCTGAGAAGGGGAAGAGGTGGGTGAAATCGGCATGTGCATGGTAAAGGTAGATTCAACTTTGCTGCAGGAACAAATGCAGGTGTGAAAGAGAGGGAGGAGCCAAGAGTTTTGTCCCGAGCACCTAGAGAAGGATGGAGCTGCCATTCACTGAGAGGGCAGGTGTGAGAAAACCAGGTTATGGGGACGGTCAGAACTCAGACTTGGACCTTTGAGTTTATCTTCTAAACTCTTTAAAACTTGCAATTACATTTGTTTATTCATTTGTTCGTTCATTCGTTCATCCATTTGTTAAGTCATTCATTCAGCTGTTCATTTGTCCATCCATCTATCTGCTCATTCATTCATTTGTTTGTTATTTGTTCATTCATTCATCTGCCCATCAATTTGTTCATCACTCATTAATTCATCCATCAGCTTGTTCATTTGTTTGCTCATTCATTCATTTACTCGTTCGTTCATTTGTCCATTCATCCATTTATTGTTCATTCATTTGGTCATCTGTTGTTCATTCATTCATCTGCCTATCAATCGGTTCATTTATCCATTTGTTCATTAATTCATCTGTTTAACAGTTTGCTCATTTGTTTGATCATTCATTCAGTCATTTGCTCGTTCATTCACTTGTTCATCCACTTAGCATGTTTTTTCAAGCCCATTTCCACTTGCCAAGCATGACACATGGCAAACGACTCGACTTTCAAGGGAAACTATGACCTTGCAGGATGTCACTTGCTGACAGCAAATTCTAACCAGAGTGGCAAGTTGGCACCCAGGAGCCATATTGGTTCAAACTCAATTTGTAAAAGTTGAAATTATCGGTCCACACTTAAACACTGGGAGATTTTCCCATAAAAATATGGATATTGGCTTCTCGTGAATGAACATAACAGCTGACATTTCATGAACATTTAGCAGGCACCAGGCTCCACGGGGAACACATCTGACATGATAAATTATTTGTTCCTCATCAAAGCCCTAGGAAGTAGGGACCGGCCGAGGAAGAGGAGGCTGAGAGGGGACCAAGGACTTGCTAAAAAGTGTCTGGGTGGGCTTCAGAGCTCGTGCCTGTGCCCGCCACGTCCCACTCACTCCTGGATCATGCAGGCACCCTGGGAGGAGGGGCGCATTTCTAACAGCAGCAGTCAGCCAGGTCCAGGGAAAGGCTGATGCCAGCAGCTGGGTGACTCCTGACCCCCACTCCTGCTGGAAACCCTGGCCCCCCTGTCCCCTCTCGGGACTCCATTTGTCTTCGCTTGCCAGGCTGCTATGACAAATGTCACACAATGGATGTACTTAAACAATGCTGATATATTGGTTCCTGGTTTTGAGACTAGAAGAAGTTGAATAGCGAGGTGATAGCAAGACCATGCTTTCTCCGCAAAGTATGTGACATTCTGGTGCTGGCTGCCGGCAGCCCTTGGGGTTCCTTGGCTTGTGTCCCTGCCTCGGATCACGTGGCGACGTCCTCTCCCTTCTCTTCTGGTTTCCATTGACTTCTGGCTCCTCCCTCTGACTTTCTC
Organism: Tolypeutes matacus; assembly: GCA_026826555.1. NCBI lineage: Eukaryota > Metazoa > Chordata > Mammalia > Cingulata > Chlamyphoridae > Tolypeutes > Tolypeutes matacus. Next base: position 761,034 of record JAKSZT010054237.1, on the reverse strand, counting down.
TATGTCCGAATCGCCTCTGCTTCTAAAGCCCTCCAGGAATCCGGATTATAACCTACGCTCATTCACCTGGGTCACACCTTCATTGAAAATAGCATCTTCAAGAGCTCCCATCTACCTTGGGTTCACACCCATGGGAATGTGGATTACGATTAAAAACGTGCCAAAAGGGGGCGGATGTGGCTCAGATGGTTGGGCGTCCGTCTCCCATATGGAGGGACCTGGGTTCGATCCCCGGGACCTCCTGGTAAAAAAAAAAAAAATATATATATATATATATATATATATATGTAGAAGGCGCATGGGCTGCCAGGCTCTGTGTGCCAGTGAGCCGCCAGGCCCCGGGAGCCATGCAGCAAGATGATGACGTAACAGGGGAGAGACGCAGGGGAGAGACAGTACGAAATGCTCCAAAAACCAGGAACCGAGGTGGCGCAGGTGGCTGAACACCTCTCTCCTACATCGGAGGTCTCCAGGATCGAATCCTGGTGAAGACTGGAGGAGGAGGATGAGAAGAGATGGCAGGAAACAGACACAGAGAAATTGCCCAGCGAATGGACACAAAACAGCAAATGGGGAAGGGGGGGGGGTTAAAACGGATAAAGTAAATAAATAAATCTTAAAAAAAAAGTGCCAAAATCCGCCACTGTCACCATCTGTAAACTGGGGACAACTACAACTACACTTCTGTGAGAAACAGATGAGTCAGTACACCTTAGCATGGTGCCCAGTAAGTGATGATTATTCGGCATAATCTCCTACTGCAACTCCAAGGACAGAAATCGAAACCCAATTTCTGTGCCACTTCATCAGGGATATCTTTCCTGATCACCCTGGCCTTTGAAAGACACCCTAACAGGGAAGGGAGAGGGACATGACTGCTAATTGAACACTTACTACATGCTAAGTCCCTTTAGCTTAAATACTGCCACCTGTCTTTTGCACGTAATACTCCCTTTGGCCCAGGCTCCCCCCTGGCTTTTTTTTTTTTTAATTGACTTTATTTTTTCTATGAGTATCCCCCCCTGCCCCTAGGCTGTGTCCATTCGCTGGGTAATCTTCTGTGTCTGTTTCTTGCTTTCTCATTCTTTTCCTCCAGGCTTCACCGGGATTCGATCCTACGGACTTCCGATGTGGGAGGGAGGCACCCTGCCACTTGCGCCACCTCAGTTCCTGGTTTCTGGCGCATCTTGCCTTGGCTCTCCCCTGTATCTCTCTTTTGTTGATCATCATCTTGCTGCATGGCGTCCGCGTGGGCCCGGCTCTCCTGCTCGCCTTTTTAAATTTTATTTTATTTTACCGGGAGGTCCCGAGGATCGAACCCAGGTCCTTCCATATGGTAGATGGATGCCCAACCACTCGAGCCACGTTGGCTTCCCCCAGGCTCCCTTTGTCTATAGATTCTTTTTGTTTTGAAAGTTTTATCTCCCATTTAAACCATTTTTAAGTGTACAACTAAGCAGTGTTCATTATAGTCACAGTGTTGGACTCCCAGCACACCCATCCATTACCAAAACCCTTTCATCACCCCAAACGGAAATCCCACACTGGCTAAGTAATAATCCCGTCTCCTCTGTCCCCAGCGCCTGATAACCTCCGATCCGCTTTGCGTCTCTATGAATTTGCCTATTCTAGGTATTTCATATGGGTAGAATCATACAATAGTTTTTCTTTTGTGTCTGGCTCATTTCACTCAACACAATGTTTTCAAGGTTCATCCATGATGTAGCATGTTTTGGAACTTCATTCCTTCATACGGCTGAATAATAATTCTCGACATTCTTTCCTCTAATTCTTCTCCGTTGCCTGGAATTGTAATGACAGGCACTCCTTAGATTAAAAAATTTTTTTTGATAATATATTCTATTGAATCCAATATATCCAAAACATTATCTTTTCGACACGTAATCCATATAAAAATTTAATGAGATTTTTTACGTCCTTTTTTTTTTTTTTTGGTACGATGTCTTCCAAACCTGGTGTGCTTCTTTTGACGGCACTCCTCAGTTTGGATCAGCCACATTTCAAGGGATCAAGAGCCAGTGCCGGTTTGGAACATCCCATGGTGAGGACAGTTTGTATGTCACCACCAGCGCTTAATCCGGAGATTTTTGGCAGTATATATACTCTTTAAATTCTCTGCAAGCTGAAATAGTTGCTGCCACAAGGAGCTTATCTCATTAAAATCATCTAAATGGAGTACGATTTTCCTAAAGAAACAATGAGCCATTCACGGCTCAACTTTTTATCAACCGATTGAACAGGGCAGTTGAATTACATAAGACTGTCTTTACGACAGAACAGCACAAGGGAAAACACTACACAGTTCCTTAGCTTGAAATCTGTACTTTCTTTCTTTTTTTTTTTTTAACAGGAATAAATAAAGGGAAAGGCGTTTCCTTGTCAGAATCCTGGCATTCCAGAGCTTTCTTTTGGGGAGGTCTAGGAAACCACTGGCCAGTTTGGGGGACCCTTTCTGGTGTGTTTTTGAGAAACCAGGACAAGGATGTAGGTTTGGGTAGATTTATCAGAGATAAAGCCTGTCTTCTGGATCCTTTTATTTATTTATTTATTTATTTATTTATTTATTTATTTATTTATTTGAAGATTTGTTTATTTACTTTATCCATTTTAACCCCCCCCTTCCCCATTTGCTGTTTTGTGTCCATTCGCTGAGCAATTCTCTGTGTCTGTTTCCTGCCATCTCTTCTCCTCCTCCTCCTCCTCCTCCAGTCTTCACCAGGATTCGATCCTGGAGACCTCCGATGTAGGAGAGAGGTGTCCTGCCACCTGCGCCACCTCGGTTCCTGGTTTTCAGAGCTTTCGGAGCATCTCGTCTTATCTCTCCCCTGTTACATCATCATCTTGCTGCATAGCTCCCAGGGCCTGGCGGCTCACTGGCACACAGAGCCTGGCAGCCCATGCGCCTTCTATATATATATATTTTAAATTTTACTGGGAGGTCCGGGGATCGAACCCAGGTCCCTCCATATGGCAGACGGACGCCCAACCATCTGAGCCACATCCTGGATCCTTTTAGAAAGCTGAAAGTTATCCTTCTTTCTTAACAGCATGGACAGTGTCAACTCTTTGTCATTTTGACAATGTCCTACTTTGTTCATCCATCCATCCATCCATCCATCCATCCATCCATCCATCCTTTCATTCATTCATTTGTCCATCTGTCGTCCATCCATTTATTCATTTGTTTATCCACCCATTTGTTTATCTATTTGTTCGTTCGTTCGTTCATTCATTCATTCATCATTCATTTCCTCACCTTGAGCTGCATCCTCTCGAGCTTATCAAATACCTGCCATGAACCTGGATTTCCCAAGTAGTAAGTTTCTATGTCAGTCACAAACTCTAGAGCAGGGTCTTGCCCAGACAAACCTTCTGTGAACATATGTCACAGCTTCCTGGGATGCCCTCTACTTCACACCCCAACCCCGGCCATGACAAGTCTGTCCCGAGACTAAGTTTAAAATGTCTCCTTCTTGAAGCTTTCTTTGGTCTCCCTGCCAAACAAATTCCTGCCTGCCCTGTACAGCTCTTAGAGCCCTCCTTTCAGCTCCCAATCTCTGTTGTTTTCAAGCAACTTTAAACTAATTAAATTTTCAGATTCAAAAAGTAATTAATTCATACACTCCAGAAAAAATGAAATGTAGAAAGTGAAAATCCTTTGTAATCCTCCACTTTCCAAGTTATCTTTAAGTACATCTTATACTTCTTAATATTATTTAAAAGATGGGATCAGGGAAGCGGATGTGGCTTGGGTGACTGAGCTCCCGCCTACCACATGGGAGGTCACTGGTTCGGATCCCAGTGCCTCCTGAAGAAGACAGCGAGCTGGCGCAACGGGCAGGCGTGGCAAGCTGACGCAACAAGAGACGTGGGGAGGAAAAACATAATGAGAAACACAACAAAGCAGGGACAGGAGGTGGCTCAAGTGATTAGGCACTTCCCTCCCACATCGGAGGTCCTGGGTTCGGCTCCCAGTGCCTCCTAAAGAAACAAAGAAGATGAACAGACACAGCAAGTGAAAAACAATGAGGGGGTGGGGAGAAATAAATACATAAAATAAATCTTTTTTTTGAAAAGATAGGATCATATTATACTTAATGTTGTACAATTTGCTTTTCTCATTGAAAAAGATAACTTAAACATCTTTCTTTTTTTTTTTTTTTTTTTTTTAAGATTTTATTTATTTATTCATTTATCCCCCCCTTGCTGCTTGTGCTCGCTGGGTCAGCTAACCACGCCGCGCAGGCAGGCTTGCCTTCACCAGGAGGCCCCGGGAACCGAACCCGGGGCCTCCCATATGGTAAACGGGAGCCCTACTGATTGAGCCACAGCTGCTTCCCTTAAACATCTTTCTATGCCAGTAGCAGCCCTGATCTTTTTCCTGGCTGTGTAGTATTCCATTGCATGTATATTCTCTAATTTCCCGAACCGTATCCCAACTGCTGGGCCTGTGGGTTGCTTGTTCTGGCTTTTGTTTTTCCCAACACTAGAAACAGTGCTGCTGTGAAAATGCTGGTACACATTTTGAGGGAATGTTTTTGAAAGTGGAAATTCTAGGTCAAATAGGATAAACATCTACAATTAAAGAATGCCATATTGTATGCCAAAAATCCTGCGCAAATTTATATTCCTTCCGATAGCGTATGAAAAAGGCTCATTTCCTCACATCTTTGCCCACACCGGCTATTAACACTTTTCCATCTTTGCCAGAATGATTGATGAAAAATAATATGACATTAATTAAGGACAGGTACCCCATCTTTTCCATACAGGATATATCCTACTTTGGGTACCTCAGATTTTCTCAGCGCCTGAGAAAACTCTGTTTCAATGAACAGAAAATGTTTGCCCATCAATATATAACAAACACTGAAAAAAATGGATGCACACTAATTGGGAAAATATGTGGACAGACATTACTGATAAAATGCAGGAAGCACCGATTGACCACGATGATTTTTGCTACTTGCTTAAATGAGATAAACAGACGTAGCCACAAATGGAAACAGAAGTCGTTGATCATTACAAGGAAACGTGGGTTTTGGTTAGAATTAAAAAATGCAAATGAAGACAAGCTTTAAGGTATCATTACAAACCTATTAGACTGGGAAAAGAAATTAAATTGGTAAAATGCAATGGTTGGGTTGGGGAATCCCCTGAACATACATATGTTTGGCAGGTTTATAAATGGGTTCACTCTTTTTGAAACTCAGAAAGGCTCTGTGAATAATGAGTTGAAAAGCTGCTAATATCTTTGATCCTATAATTATTCCCAAGGAAATACGCCCAAAGGGTGGGGGGAGTAATTGTATATAAATGTTTACAGGCAGTGCATTTGGAAAGAGCAAAAATTGGAAACCACTCAAATCCCATATAATAGAGCGTCGGCTAAACAAACGACAGTGTACCTACCCTGAAGGAATATGTCATCGCAATGAAAACCGTGTCAAACCTCAACAATACGGTTACAAACTAGGGTTGAGTGAAAAAAAAGGCAGGATATAAAACAATCGGTGCCTGTGGACAAGAAACGTGTGTGCTCAATAACGAAGATAATATGACAGCAGTTATTTAAATACAATGTAATCGCCTTTCATTATCCCTGCCCCCCTCCCTTCTTTCCCTCCCTTTTCCTTTCCTCTCTCCCTCTCCCTCCCTTTCTCCCTCCCTCCCTTCTTCTTTCCCTCCCTTTTCCTTTCCCCTCCCTCTCCCTCCCTCCCTTTTCCTTTCCCCTCCCCCTCTCCCTCCCTTTCTCCCTCCCTCCCTTCTTCTTTCCCCTCCCCCCTCCCTCCTTCCCTCCTGACCTTGACTATGTCATTTAACCCAGTTCATCTGTGTATCTTTCTGAATACTAGAGGAACAACTGAGTTAGCAGAATTAGATGAGATAAAAGTGCTTGAAAAAGAATTTTTTAGGAGTAATGTTTCCATAACTTGTTGAGCTGCCTTTTTCTGTTCTTTCATTTTTGTGAATTTGAAATAAAGTTGTTAATAAAAATGTGATACATTCTCATGGTAGAAGGTCAGACGCGACATGGCCTTGGTCACTAAATCAAAAGTACAGAGGAGAGGGAAGGAAAGGAATAAACGTCTCCTCCCCTCTCAAAGCTCTCTCTGCTCCCTCGGCCAGCTGGCCAACTCCTCTTCATCCTTCAGTTCTCCACGTAAACATCACTTCCTCCGAGAAGCCTTCCCTGACCACACCCTGCTCCTCCAGGGCAGGCCAAGACCTCAGGCTGTTTACCTGGCAGTCATAACCATTACCTGCTCATTCGTGTAATTATCAGTTTAACATCTGTTCCCTGCCCTTGACTACAAGCTCCCAGGGGACAGGGATTTTTGCCTCTGTCCTTTTCACAATTGGCCACTTAGTAACAACCGTCCCTCCAGGAGTAATTACCCAACGAATAGCAACATCAGCCCACATTACTGGATGCTTGTTCTCTGCCAGGCGCTGTTTTGAATTTCTGTGGATTCTTTAATGCAACCCGCACAAATCATATGGCTAATAAAAATCATTGTCAGTTAATAATTCACTGCACCAATTAATAATTATTTGCGAGTCATCGCTTGCTATTAATAAGCACTATTGCCATGCCCACTTTGCAGACATGGAGACTGAGGTTTGCACGCTCGTGCTGTCTGCCCCAAGGCCCCCAGGTTGCCGGGGGAGGGTCGAGACCCCCATCTCTGGGGCGACTGGCGATCAGGCCCTCGGAGGGACTCACCCACAGAGGTGATGTCGGCCAGCTGGTCTTCAGCCTCCTCGGGATTGAGCAGGTCCGTCTTGCTTTTCTTTATAGTGGTTCTCCTCAGAGCTCCAACAATGCAAGCATGGCAAGAGAAAAAGATGTGACAACGGCATCATCGATCACTCTGCACCTGGGGCCCCTTCCAGCACTTTCCACGCATCGTTGTCCTGCTCGACCCTCGGCACGATGGGGTTTGGAGAAGGGGGGCGATCAGGGTGCCCATTTTATGGACGCAGAGACCTGGGGCTCGGGAAGGTTACCAAGGGGGGTAAAGACGAGAGCCAAGTTTTGTTTGGTCTGGACTCTGTTTTCCTTCTGGCCTGTTTTTTATTTTTTATTATTTTTTTCATTAAAAAAAAAAAGTTTATATTTTCTTTTTTTGGCTTGTTTTTTAAGTGCTAAGAAGTCTCACTTCTTGGGAGGCTTGGGAATGGCTGTATAAAGCAACTCTCACAGAGACAGTCCACCCCTTCACCTTTATTAGCATCTGTGCTAGGTAAGCTGTGAATATTGAGCTGTGAATATTGATCCCCAATATTTAGGCTCAATTCCCCCAGAGCCTCTCCAAGGCATGAGTTCAGCTATAAACTCCCAATAAAGTGATTTAGATACCTGCCTGGATTATCTCTTCCCCCATAACACAGTCCCTAAAATTCATTTTATAACCTATTGGGACAGAGTCCCAGTTTCTTCATTTCTTTCTAATCTCTGGAATTTTCAATCAAAAGTCATCACTGTCTAATCAGCTTTCTAACATTTGAGAAGATAATCCTGAACAACAAGCTGATTTTGGGGGGAAGGATTATTATTGCTATTATTTTAATTTAGCAAATACATAGGCCAGAGGACTGGCCTTTCTCTAAATTCTAAGAACTTTCAGTCTGGAAGTCCTGGGACAGTCCACCCTTTAACCCCCTCCTTCCCCCCATATTCAGGTTTACCCTATGAAGGGAGTTTGCAGGGGGCAATGAGTTACAGCATCCACTCCAGAGAAAGCAGTTTTCACTCCCCAATTAAGTGGTTTGTAAGAGCTATTTTATAACCTACTGGGACAGTCCTCGTACTTTTATTTCTTTCTCGCTCCTGGTATTTTCAGTCAAAAGTCATCCCTCTGTCCAGCCAAATTTCTAACATAGGAGACACTAGTCCTTAACACTGAGCCAGATTCTCGTTGGACTTTTATTATTATTTAGTCATTTATTTATTCAGCGAGTGAGTGGGGTACTGAACTTATGACAGGCACTCTTCTAAGCAGACCCTTTGCAATAATTAATTGATTCCTCACAACAATCTGACGAGGTAGCGATGACGATGATAGCAATGACGATGCCCATTTTACAGATGAGAAAAAGTGAGGCACAGAGAAGAAGGCTACGTATTATGGTTAAAGCAGAAAGGGGAAGCCAGGAAGTGAAAACCATTCCCCGTATCTTCCTGAGCCTGAACAGGTCTCTTGTTTCTGAAAAGACCTGGTCCCCAGTTGTCCCCTGGAGTTCCCTAAGAATGGAGCAGCTCCCAGCCCCAGCCCGCACCCCCCAGCAGCACCCATCTGTCTTGCAACCCTCCACCAAGCCAGGTTTAGGAGAGTTACCATCAAAGGGGTGTCTCTGCTCGCCATTGGTTTCATCCTCGGCGAGAATCACCTCTTCTGAGAAGAAGAAGGACATGGTTAAGAACTTTCCTGGGGATGAGCAACCTTGAAGAAGGAGTGAGAAGAGTCCACCTGGCTACCATCACTCAACCAGCCAAGAACACGCCACTCAGTGATTTGTGACATCCAGCCACACCCCTCCAGCTACAGTAGAACATCTAACATTTTCCCCATCACACTGAAAATAAAAGACATTATCTTCATCACAGCTTACCTGGCTCTGTGCTATCTGCCCCTGTCACCTCCCTGTCCTCATCTCCTCCCACTCTCCAGCCACACTGGCCTCCTTGCTATAACTCAACTGTGCTTGTACCTCAGGACCTTTGCACTTGCTGTTTCCTCTGACAGGAGACATGACACTCTTCTCCATGTCCTTTAGGCTCTGTCCAGATGTCACCCCCTCAGAGAAGCCTTTTCTGATCACTTCATCTCTGACCAGTCTCTGTTCCCTGCCCTTCTTTTTTTTTAAAGATTTTATTTATTTATTCATTTATCCCCCCCCCTTGCTGCTTGTGCTCGCTGGGTCAGCTAACCACGCCGTGCGGGCGGGCTTGCCTTCGCCAGGAGGTCCCGGGAACCGAACCCGGGGCCTCCCATATGGTAAACGGGAGCCCTACTGATTGAGCCACAGCCGCTTCCCTCCCTGCCCTTCTTTACCTTTCTTCTCAGCAGTGGCCAGAACCCAGCAATATATGCATTTGCTTATTTTCTGTCTCATTTCCTAGAGCTTCAGTGCCCTGAGAGCAGGGACCTTATCTGTTTTGCTCACTGCCGTGTATGTTTCCCCATAATTGTTTGTTGAATAAATATGTGTTTCCCATGTGCCAGGCACTATTCTTCCTAAGTGATTTAGCTTGGATTATCTTATGAAATACAATAGGTCCAAGAGGTGGATACCATTGCCATCTGCATTTAAAAGATGAGGAAACTGAGGCACAGGGAAGTGAGGTACATTGCTAGGAGGTGGCAGAGCTGGGATGTAAACCAACGCCCGATTGCAGAGCTCTCAGCCGTTACGTGATGCCCTAGCCTGACTCTGTCCCAGAAGGTTTAAAATCATCACATAATATCATAATGCCACATCCTGGATTCTTGTTGGAAGATTGGGACTTTCTCCTCTCATTGTGACACTCCGTCATCCCTCTCCAAACTGCATGCACAACACTGCGCGGTCCACAGTTTCCATTCCCAGGCCCTGGCATGAAAGGGTCTCACCTGCTTTTGAGATCCACTCCATGTAACCATTGAGTTCTCGCTCAATCTGCTGCTGCCGCCTCAGCTTCAGAAAAGCCCGCCGGTTCTCCACCCGCTCCCTTTCTTTGGCAAATTCCCTGTAGAAGCACAAAAAAGCCCAGTATCTGGCTGTTTCCTGCTTCCATGGAGATTTTAGGGAGCACGTGTGTGTGTGTCTTCCTGTTTCCCTTCCTTTTCTTTCTGTTTGGAATGTGGGGTGGCCATCTTATGAGCATGAGGCAGCCATATTGAGGCCATGAGGCATCTGTGAGATGGGAAGCCTCTGGTAAGAATGTGAGAATGGAAAACTAGAAAATTGGGGGGGGGCACTGATGGTATTGTGGAGACACCATATGAGCCCCCAGATTTCTTGTGGTGAGAGAAATGAAACTCATCTATGATTAAGCCAAAAACAGTATCTTGGGGATAGGAACAATGTATATCATGAAAAGGCATGTTAGGTTGTATCTTATGATTTTAAATTTGGAAAGTGGGGGAAGCCCAAACAATTAAAAAAAAAAAGTAAATTACAGAAAGTAAAGCACTACGGAATTTTCTTGTGCGGTGGGTTGTGGGTCTGAAAATTTTGGGAAAAACCTTATGAATGAGAGGATGAATGAGAGTTCCCTTTTCCTCTGGATGGAAGTAGCTTAGAACCAGAAGCACATCTTGGTGAGTCAAAGATGGGCTGGATTTCAGCCCCTAGGTGCATCCTCACTGGGTGCCCACTGCAGTGCACAACCTATGCACCTGTACATGGCTTGCTAATAACTGTCTGGATTACCCAAAGCCAGGGAAAAGGCCTGTTCTCTGCCTGGTGAATGAAAACAAAAGCTTTGGTGGCCTCTTCCTGGGAAGAAGTTGGTAGGGGACAGTGGAAGGGGAGGGGTGGCAGAAACTTACCCTGACAGCACACCCAGCACGAGGTTCAGCATAAAAAAGGAGCCGATGATGATGAGGGGGATGAAGTACAACCAGTTCCAAGCGTTCCCTGAGGCATCATTGCTCTGGATGGGGGTGAGGATGGAAAGCAGGTGAGACTTGAGTGGGACTCAAGCATGACCTACAGGGTGGGGGGAGGGGAGCTCTGCTTCTCCTGGGGCTCAGTTTTCGAATGCCCTTAGATTGTGGAATCCCAGATTTCTGGGCTGCCAGTGTTCAACCCATCAGAGAGGCAAAGCCCTTTCCTAATTGTGTAGTCCTCACAGGACCTGGAGACTAGTATGAAACAGAGAACTTCCCAGACCAGAGTCCAGGAGAAGGAAAAAATAGAACCATCCAAATGGAGAAACAAACCCCCATTCTCTCCCTTCTCCCAAACATAGTCACACTCTCCCTTTGGATGAGGTGCAAAACTGCAGGGTTTGATAGCCTTGTTTAGGCACCAAGCCAGACAGCAGGGCTGTGAGTATTTTTCTCAAGTCCCCGCAGCCTCCATGTCAGCTTCAAAAAATTCCCAGAAGTTCCCAGCACACTTTTCAAAGGACAGTAAGCCCACAAATAGAGCATTCTTTTTTGAAATGGAGAAGAGAACACTGTGGCAAAGGGAGCCATAGGAGGGGAAGAAAATCAAGGAGAGGAGGAGAGAGACAGAGACAGAGATGGGGCCATAAGAATGATAAAATAGCATTTACAGAGTGCTTACTATATGCCATACACTGTTCTAAGTATGTTACCAACGTTAACTCATTTATTCATTTAAATCTTCGTGACTCTCTATGTTATCATCATGCCTATTCTACAAGTGAGGAAAGAGGTGCAAGAAGAAAACATCACTAGTGAAAGGGCACAGAGCTAGTCAGTAGCACATGTGGGATTTAAACCAGGCAGCTGGGTCCAAGTCCATAGGCTTAACCTCTAAGCTAGGCAAACTCACAACTTCAGCAGTCAGGGAAGAGGGAGACTTTCAGTGGTTCATCAGTCCTGGGGTTCCTACAGAATGCGCAGTGAGTGGGGCACCTAAATGTGGCCTTAAAAGCCCACCTTTAAAAACAGATGCAGGGGGACGGATGTGGCTCAAATGGTTGGGCGTCCGTCTCCCATGCGGAGGGACCTGGGTTCGATCCCCGGGACCTCCCAATAAGAAAAACAAACAAACAAACAAAAAAAAAAAACAGATGCAATGTTATTGCTGTCCAGCAGAAAGGCTAAAATGAAAAAGACTGATGCTGGTAGATGTTGGTGAACCTTCATACGCTGACAAAGGGATGGTAACATGGTACAATCCCTTTGAAAAATGGGTTGGAAGTTTCCACTAAAGCTAGTCATACACCTTCAGGATGACCCAGGCATTCCACTCCTGGATACTCAACAGAAATAAGAACCTGTGCAGGCCAAACGTATGTACAAGAATGTTCTTAGTGGTGACATTCATAATAGCTCCAAGTTTGGAAACAACTCAGATGTTTATTAACAGGAGAGGGGGTAAATAAGTGAATTGAATATTATGTAATGAATGAGTGCTACATGCTACCCCAGGAAATCTTACAAAGAAACATTGAGCAAAAGAAGCCAGACAGCAAAGAGTACGTATGTGAGATTCCAATGATGTAAAATACAAAAACGGGGAAAACTAGCCAATGATGTTAGCAGTCCTGGCAGGGTACCCTTTTGGGCTTAATGACTTGGGTAGGTTGCATGGGTGGTAGGTTCTGGGGCTGAGAAGGTTCTGTCCCCTGAACTGGGTACTGGTTACACAGGTGTGTTCAGCTTATGAAAAACTGTAGGGCTTTTCTGTATGTTCATTTTACTTCAATTAAAAAAAAGTTCTTTTTCTTTTTTACAAAAATCACCCTTAACTGTGGACACAGACTGGTTCTGGGGACCACAAATGTTTTGCCGCCCACACCCCACCTCCTGCACAGGCTTAGGTGACCTGCTGCCCAGTGTAATAGCAGACACATATGGTGCCAAGTACTTGGCCTATGATTGCATTTAATCCTCTCACCAGCCCCAAGAGGTAGTGTCCAATCATTCGTTCCAGGTGAGGAAGATGAGATGCAGCAAGGTAAAGCTGGGCTACTAAGTGGCAGAGGCGGCCCCCAACGCCGTCACCTCCTGGTCCTCATCTTCTCCCACTCTCCCCCGATCCACTCTGATCCATCTCCATAGACCCTCCCTGCTGCTCTTCAAGCATGCCAAGTGCTACCTCAGGGCCTTTGCATGTGTTAGTCCCTCTGCCTATTACACTCCTTCTCCAGATTCCTATATGGCTCCTCCTTCACCTCCTTCAGGTCTCTGCTCAAAGGCCACCTTTTTAGGGAGAACTTCCCTCATGGCCCTTTACAGTTGAATCTCCTCATTTTCAGTTCCCCTTCTTGCTCTATTTTTTTTCCTCCGAGTGCCTCACTTTCTAACCTCCTATAGACTTTACTTATTTAACTTGCTTCCTGTTAGTCTCCTCAAGTAGAATGTCAGCTCTACAAGGCACAGGGACCTTGTCCATTTTGTTCCCTGCTGTATTTCCAATCCCTAGCATAATACCTGGCATGAACTCAGTGCCCAATAAATGTTTTTTTGAATGACCGAATGAGAGTTGGGTCCAAGCTACCTGCATGGTCCATGTCCTCAACCCCATGGCCATGCTCCTTCTTCTCTGGAGATCCTGCTGCCTTATTTTAGAGACACATTTTTCCCTTTCAAACCTAGCTCAGATTTTCCAATTCCTTGCTCTGGATCCAACAACATGTAGAATGAACAAGAAATAAACCTTTATTGTTAAAGCTATGGAGATTTTGGGGATATTTGTTATTGCAGCATAACCTAGCTGTCCTAACTGATACACCCAGCTATCTCCATGGCTTGTTCCCTCACCTCCTTCAGGTTTTTACTCAAATGTTATCTTATTGGTCCTTATATAAATCTCATGAGGTGGTAGGGAAATGAGTGTCTCCTGTATGTCCCATGGAGAAATTGATACCCAAAAAAGTGATGCCAAGATCACAATGAATCACTAGTTTCCCTTCTCTGAGCCTCTGCTTTCCCCTGGGTCCTGGCTTGGCTGACTCCTTTGCATCACTCAAACTTTTGCTCCACTGTGCCCTCCTCAGAGACGCCTTCCCGGACCTCCTGATTGAAAGGACCCACCCCTTCTTACCACACAGCTAGCTATTCCATTCCATTCCCTTCCCAGCACATTTCATTCTCTGAATCATCTTGCTGATTTATGCATGATTGGTTTACACATTGTCTTGCCTCTCAAGAGCACAGATTTTTCTTGCTTGGTCCCCAATGCCCAGGAAAGCAGTTGGCACACAGTAGGAGCTCACTAAGTGTTGGTTGGATGATGCATGCACGTGATCCTGAGGTTCCTGTTTGCGGACTGGTTTAAATAATACTAAAGACAGGAAACGTATTTCTCCCGAGTCCATACGATCAGGCTGCTTCCCTGGGAATGGAGAGGCAGGAAGAAAAACCACTATCACACCTGTAGAGTCCTTTGGGGCTGAAAACTCCCCCCATACCTCATCTCCCTTGATTCCCACGAACTCCATGTGCAGTGGATGGGGAAACTGAGGCTGAGAGACACAATCTCATTTGCTGGGAGCACACAGGGAGTAGATGGCATGGCTGGGGCTCCCCCTGATATTCTGGTTTGCAGCAGAGGGATTTTCCCGCTTCACCCCTTCACTGCACTTTGTAGTATTTTATGCTTTTCTCCATTGGCCCGCGAGAGCCTTGAGGGCAATTTATCCCAGCATTGCCATTCTTAGCATGGTGCCTGGTACTTAGTAAGCGCTCGATAAATTTGTCAAATTAATGGCTGAGTCCCAGTAAAATCCTTAAGTGCCTTCTGTTTTATACTTTATTTCCATCTATTTTTTTTGAGCACGGTTCATTCACAAAAAGTATATAGAGAATGTAAAAAAAAAAAAAAAAATACCCAGCTCAGAAGAATGCCTAATTCTCCAGTGATATGTGACAAAACAGGGTTGACCTGACCACAAATGAGCCAAAATCCTGACAGTGGCCCTGAGGGAGGCATACAACCCTGTTTATGCCTGCTGTAGATCACGTAATGCCTGTTGATTACTTTTAAAGTCCTTTTCCCCTTTCACTCTCAAAACAGTCTTGGTTTTGGTGATTAATTATATGGACTTTGTGACTATGAGGTCTCTGGTCAACTCCCTGGCCTCATTAGCTTCCATTCTCACCCGCACTTACTACCCTCCAGCCACACAGACTGCCTCACTGTCCCACAAAATGCCAGGGACACTCCTGCCTCAGGGCCTTTGCACTGGCCATTCCAAACACCTAGATCACCCTTCCCTCAGATACATACAAGATTCCTCCTCACCTTCTTCATGTCTTATTAGGAGGACTGGAACCTCCCACCCTGACAATCCACAACCCCTTTACTGCTTTATTTTTCTCTTTAGTTCTTATCATCCCCTAACACCAACCAATGTAACAGCA
Organism: Tolypeutes matacus; assembly: GCA_026826555.1. NCBI lineage: Eukaryota > Metazoa > Chordata > Mammalia > Cingulata > Chlamyphoridae > Tolypeutes > Tolypeutes matacus. The sequence continues at coordinate 745,963 of JAKSZT010054237.1, read as the reverse complement.
AATTACAACCCATGGACTGGCTGGTTGTTTTGGTAAACAAATTTTTATAGGCACACAGCTGTGTTCATTTGTTTATGTATTGTTTGTGGCTGCTTTTGTGCTACAACAGCAGGTTGAATAGTTTCAACAGAGTCCTAAAATATCTACTATCTGCCCTTTATATCTATCTATTTAGCTAATATATATATCTTAATTACTTTTTTGATCTCCTATTTCCCCCATTAAAATGTCAACTCCATCAGAGCAGAGATTTTTTTCTCTTCTGTTCACAGCATATCCATGGTGCCTGGAACAGTGCCTGCTTAAGTAGGCATTCAATGAGTGTTTGTTGACTGAATGAGTGATCTAAAGTCCCCCAAAGTCTAATGAGTTGTATTGCCCAAGACAAGTCTCTATGAATAAAAAAGGGCTTAGGCTGAAGATTGGTTCCAATGAGCAGGAGACAACATGATTTTTTTGTCAAGGGACACACAGTTTTGGTCATCATCTAGACCCAGTTCTGCTGCTGTCCTAATTGACGTTAACACAGAGAGACACACACACAGAAGGGCACACTCAGGGAGAACGAGAGCAAGAGCGCAAGAGAGATGGTCTATTTCACGTGTCAACTTGGCTGGGTTATGTGGCCCAGTTTGATCAAGCAAGCCCCAGCCTGATTGTTACTGTGACTGTATTTTGTAGATGGATCTGCATCTACAATCAGTTGATTGCATCTACGCTGATCTTGCATCTACAATCAACAGAGGAGATTGCTCTCCACAATGTGAGGACTGTCCTCTTCTAATCAGTTGGAGGCCTTAAAAACCTCCAACCGATTTGAGAACTCAGAAAGAAGAATCTCTGCCTCACTTTCCGTCAGCCAGCTTCTTCTGGGGAATACAGACTTGCCAGATTTCAGAATCATCTTTATCAGTTTCCAGCTTATGGTCAGTTTGCCAGCCCCCATGGTCACATTAGTCAATTCCTATTATCTATCTATCTATATCTATATCTATCTATCTATCTATCATCTATCATCCATCCATTATATCTATCATCTATCTATCTAATCTATCT
>JAKSZT010054237.1:732830-744897 GCA_026826555.1 Tolypeutes matacus | reverse complement strand
ATCTATCTATCTTCTATATCTATAGCATCTATCTCTTTATGCCTATCGATCTATCATCTATCTCTTTGTCCCTATCAATCTATCATCTATCTATTTATCTAACTATCTATCATTTATCTATCATCTACCATCTATATCTATCTCATCTATCTCTTTATCCCTATCACTATATCATTTATTTATAGCTACCTATTTATCACCTATCTACCTACCATCTAGCTATATCTATCAATGTCTAGCTATCATCTATCTATATCAATCATATCTATGTATCTATCTATCTAATCTATCTATATCTTCATGTCCCCTTAGTCTCCTCTGGGTTGTGATAGCGTCTCCATCTTTCCTTCTTTTTCATGACCTTGACAGAACTGGCCAGACATTCTGCAGAATGGCCCCTAATCTGCATGTGTCTGATGTTTTGTTCCCGATTATACTGGAATTACAGGTTTTGGGAAGAATATCCCACAGTTGAGGTGTCCCCATAACAGCATATCAAGGTCACATGGAATCCACATATTACCTGGTGGTGAAGTCAACCTTGACCATTAAGTCTAGAAGCCATTTAGTAGCTTTCTAGGGGTCCCCCTCCCCTACTCTCATCTTTAGTAGGGAGTCGCTAAGCCAGTCCACACTCAAGGAGGGGAGGGAGGGCTAAGCGCCACCTCCGGGAGGTCGTGCCTATATATATTCAATGGAATTCTTCTGTAAGGAAGGTTTGTCTCTCTCCCCCATTTATTCACTCAATCATTTACTTATATCACCGTGGACAGATTACGTGAGCTCAAAGCACCAGAACTCTAGGTCCACTCCCTTCCCGTTCCTTCCCCATCTAGAAGTGACCAAGAATCCTCCCCTCCCACCCCAAACGTTTAGCAAGAGAGGCTTCAACTTTCCCCCTGATTATAAAAGCCAAATATGCAGCATAGGCAAATTCACAGAGACAGAAAGCAGATTAGTGGTTTCCAGGGGCTGGGGTGAGGTGGGGAGAATGGGGAGTGACTGCTAATGGGAAGGGGGTCTCCGACTGAGGTGATGAGAAAGTTCTGGAACTACACAAAAATGATGTCTGTACAATACTGTGAATGTACTAGATCCCACTGAATTGTACACTTTAAAATGGTTACAATGGTAAATTTTATGTGTGTATTTTAGCACAATAGAAAAGAGAAGGAAAGAAGAGTGACTGTGTCCCTCATAGGAAAGTTTAAAGAAACAGAGAAGGATCAAGAAGATAAAGATGCCCGAATTCTACTGCCCATAAGGCATCTCAGTAAGTCATCTTCCTGTCTTTTTTCTTTACTTACATTTTATTTTTATTTACATGCTTGAGATCATAAGGTTTATGCAGCCTTGATTTCTATTTTTTTCAATCTTCTCCCCCTCATTATATTGTGAGCGTATCTCCGCATCCTTAAATATTCTCCCATCAGATGATTTTTTAAATTACAACACAATATTCCATCATATGGAGGGACCATACGGTACCTAACTAGCTCCTTATTTATCAGGATTTTCATTGCTTCCCGTTTGGTTCTATTTTTACAAATAACACCGGGATGCACATCCTGATAAAAACCTTCGACACCATCGTTGATTAGTTGAGGTTAGATTTTTTTTTTTTTTTCCTAAAGGCAATTTAACCAGGATGCCAAGAGGAAAAGAAAAGAAACAAATCCTAAATGGGGAAACCTGGAAGGGGCCTTGAATAGATTGAATTGTGCCCTCCCCCCAAAAAAATGCAGAATTACTAGCTCCTGGTCACATGACTGTAATCTCATTTAGAAGTGGGAATATTGCAGGTGGAATTAGCTAAATTAAGAGGAGGTCATTGAGTAGGGTGAGCTCTTAATCCATTACGACTAGTGCCCTTTTAAGAAGAGGGGAAAAGACACACAAGACAGAGAGAGGGGATATGGCCATGTGACGATGGAGGCAGAGACTAGAGTGATGCATCTCCAAGCACAGGACTGTCAGTTACCACCAGAAGCTAGAAGAGGCAAGGAAGGATTCTCTCCTACAGGTTTCAGATGAGGCAGAGCCCTGCCGTCACCTAGATTTCAGATTTCTAGCCTCCAAAACTTTGAAACAATACATTTCTGTCGTTGCAGGCCACCCAGTTTGTGGTACTTTGTTATAGAGCCGTAGGAAACCAAGGCAGGGCTCAAAGAGGCCGTGTAGCTGAGCTGCTGCCTTCCCTCTGTTGGGAATGCTCTCCCTCAAACATCTGCCTGGCTCCCTCCTTCTCCCTTCAAATGTAACCTCCTCCTGGGTGCCTTTCCGGATTGCCTCACCTAGAATAGCTCCCCAGCCCACTCACTTATTCTCCTGTGCTTCTTTAATTCTCATAGGGTGCATCACTGCTTCCCATATCATGCTTTCGTTTTTGGTCTATCTCCCACTTAACTGTGCTGTTTATCATTGGTCATGTTTACAGTTCGTGTCTGCCTTCCCTACCAGGGCAGGGATATCTGTCTGTCTTCTGCACTGCTCTGTCCCTTGTGCCTTATTGTTGCCTGGCACACAGTAGGCACTCAATAAATAATTACTGAATAAACAAATGGCTTTCAGTGGGATCGTATAGCACGGTCGACCCAGCAGGTGGTCTCCGATTAGCCTCCGTGCCCATGGCTTCCGAGACTCTTGAAGCAGGAGGGGTCCAGAGTCCCCTTGGATGTCACCCAGTCCCACAGCTACTGCTGACTAGTTCAGAAAAGAGCCAAAGAGGCGGCGGCCGGCAAGGCCACACCCACTGGCTTCGGCTCCAGCGCCTGTCACACCTGGAAGCTTCCACGGTCATGGAGGACAAAGTCAGACTCCGCCTGCTGTGCCCACCTGCGTCTGGGTGGAGGGAGGGCATCCTAGGACAGGTCTGGGCCAGACCTGCGTGTAGGCCAAGCTGCCCCAGCAGTTCCAGAAAGCCCTGGAGCGCAGAGTGGCAGGGGGGTGTACAGTAGAAAGCCTTCAGATGGACAGGGCACAGCCCAGACCACAACCACGGGGTACCAGGCAGACCTGACACCTTGTGTCTGTCCTCCAGGATTCAGAGGCCCTGGGCTACACCTCCCACAGACTCCATCCACTGGGGACAGAAACCCCATCTTTCTGGAGCCTCAGTCCCTGGTCTAGTCCAGGGCTTCCCCTTGTTGACGTTTTGGCCCAGATCATTTATTTGCGGTAGGGTTTGTCCTGTACACTGTAGGACGTTGAGCATCCCCAGCCTCCATCTGTAGCACCCTCTCCCCAAGTTGCAAAAAAACCCAAAATGTCCCCAGCCATTGCCAAGTGGGGGCAGAATCACCCCCTCCAGTTGAATTTGCTGCTTTACCCAAAGGACGATGGGGTGTGCAAGGGTATGGAAAGTGCTGGGTGGCTGATCTGAATTAGCGGCAGTTACCTGTGGGGCAAGTGTGAGGAATAAAGTGGGACCACGGTGGTCTACTCCACTTACTCAGCTGCTGCTGGAGGTTTTTCTTTTTTTTTAGGTACTGGGGATTGAACCCAGGATGCCATACTTGCAAAGCAGGCACTCAGCCACGGAGCTGCACCGCTCGCCTGCTGCTGCAGTTTTTATGACGAAAAATGCATACACGTTTCTCAAAGGGGTGCCAGTCGGGGTGGACAATTTGGCCTCACGCAGGACCAGGTATTGTTCTAAACACTTCATGGGGATGAGGGGCTGAGTTATGTCCCCCAAAAAAGACATGCTCAAGGCTGAGTCCCATGAATAGGACTTTATTTGGAAATAGGGCCTTGGAAGATAGGATCAGTTAAGGTGAGTCCAAACTGGAGCAGGGTGGGACCTGATCCAATTCGACTGATTTCCTTATAAAAAGAGGAGAATTGGATGCAGACAGAGGGGAGAAGGCCACGTGACCATGGAGGCAGGAAACCACCAGAAGCTGGGAGAGGCAAGAAGCCTGGCTCCTCCAAGACCTTGAATTTAGACTTCTGGCTTCCAGAACTGTGAGACAATAAATTTCTGTCATTTTAAGCCACCCAGGGCATGGTACTTTGTTATGGCAGTCCTGGCAAATGAAGGCAACATGTGTCCACTCACTCAGTTCTTACGCCCCAGGGAGGAAGGGCTGTGCTTCTTCTGCAGATGTGGAAGTGGAGGCACAGAGAGGCCAAACGACTTGCCCAAGGTTGCACAGCGAAACAGCAGTGGAGCTGGGATCTGAACCCAGAGAAGCTGACACCTGAGTCTGGGCTCTTAACGACTAAGCTGGCTTTCCCTGAGGCTACTGGGATCTAAGCTCAGAGGCTTCCAGGCCAAACATCCCCTGGGAACCCTGCTGTTCAAGATGAAACCTTGGGAAATGAGTGGTCCTGATCACTCCGCCCCACACTGGGCACACCCCTGTGTCTTACTCTGAACCAACAGGCTCTTTCTCTTCACCCCAACCCTGTGATACGTCTCCTTTCCATGTTCACAATTTCCTCAGCTCCTTCTCCTCGCTCTCATTCCCTGCTTCTGTTCCCTAACCTTCCTGTCTCCCAGTTTTTTCTTCCTCCCAGGAGCATTCGTTTCTGAAGACTCCTCTCACACCAGCTTAGCAACGTGACAACCTAGAATCCCTAGGAATCCCCTAGCAAGCTTGGGCCACTTGGGTGCAACCTTTGGCCCAAGCTGTTTGCAGGTGAGGCCCAAGAGGGAGCCTGAACAACATTTGGATCTCCCATCTGTCCCCAGAGTGATTATGCTCAGACAAGGTCTTCATGCAAATTAGAACATGATGCCCCTTCCCCACGCCCTTTACTTCTGTCAATAAATTATCATCATAATGGCTGAAAACTATGATGTTTCTGATTTGAATGGTACCACCGAGATACAAATCGCTCAGTGCACAACGACCTGCACAACTGTACATGGAGATCCTGTTTGCTTCCCACTCCCAAGCTGCATTTCCAACAGCGCTCTGATCAGAATGGTGGGTTCTTGTAAATCGCCCTCTACCCCCAAGTGGGAAAATTCCTCAAGGCACATGCACTGTGACCAGGGGGAGAGTTCAGAAACTCTGGGTGCAAGGGGGAAGGCTGGTCTAGCTCTCCAAGCAGATTAAGCCCTGGCCCGGATGGGGAGAACCTTAAATGGCAATTTCACCCCTTTGGCCAGGTGAGAGGAGACCTCTGTGATCGAGGCGAGTATGTGGAGAGGCCCAAATGTCCCCTGGGGTGTGGCTACACTTGTGGCATCCTTGTGTTTCATCCTGGATCTTTGAGTCCACCCATCTACAGCTGCTGATGAGACATTGGCTTGGGGGCCTCTCACCTGTACAGGTAGGTGGAAGAAATACGCTATGCAGAGGGGCAGATGGAGCTTTAAAACTTGCACAACTAAATATCTATCAAAATTATAAATGCAATTAGCGGTTGACCCAGCAATCCCGCTTCTGGGAATGGATACTCCCTGTGTCGTGTATCCTTTCCCCCAGCCCAAGCACCCCTCTAAAGGAGATCGGTTAAGTAAACTATGGGGCAGGCACACGAGGCAATCCTATGCAGCCGCACAAAAGAACAAGGACACTCTCTGTGTCCTGCTATGGAAAGTTCTTCAGAATATGTTATTAGGTGGGAAATAATATCAAAGAGCAGAACAGAATGTATGGCGTGCTACCGTTTTGCATAAGAATGGGGGGAGGATATAGATTTGATTATGCATGAATTTGCATAAATTAGCATTGGGAGGCTGCACCAAGGAACTGAAAGGCTTATTTATCAGGGGTGGGGGCAGGACACAGGGTGGATGGGGCCAGGAAGTACGGTTTCTCTTTTCAGACTTTCCCCTAATATTTTCAGGACCAAGGACAAGAGCACAAATGGTGGCCTATGTACTATGCATTCGTATTTTAAAGCTATTCAAGAAAATATGCTTTATGCTCCTACTTTACCAACATATCTCATGGAAGGTGAGAGTGGAATTTAGAATCTGTGCACCTGCCCTGGATGGTGGCGTGGAGAGACTCAGGTCTGCCCCTTGACGTGGCTTGCCTCCCTTCTCTTCCTGCTCCCAGCTCTGTCCTGCACTCCAGTTTGCATGTGCAAGCGACAGTCACATTTGTGCCGGCAGTCTCCCTTGGACACCCCTTTAGCTCAGGTAGCATCATCGGAGAACAGAGATTTCTCCAAGGACTCTTGTGCAAATCTATGACATCTGGGGGTGGGCAAGGAATTCCAGGATCCTGGATAACCCATTTATGTGGATTAGAATAGTGGGCTCAAGGCTCAAGCTCCTGGTAGACTCAGGGACTCCTCACTCCATGGGGAGGACCAGCAGGGGCCCCAGGGCAGGGTCCCCTCACCCAGGTCCAAGAATGTCTGCCACTCTATCAGTTATTCACATTGACTTTGAACCACACGCTGCATGACATATTCAAAAATCTAAAACTATATTTAAAAACTTGCATAACTCAAACATATTGAGCATCTGCGGGCCCCTCTAGATTTCCATGCCCCAAGGGACCTTTCCTAATTTGAGTTCTGCTGATGAGCTCCCAGCATCCTTAAAGGCCTGGGCCTCAGGCCAGCTCTCCTAGGGCTGAGCGGACGTTGTCCCTGGGAAGCCTCCCCCAGCTCTGAGCCCTTCTGCTGCACCGTCAGATCATTGCCAGTCCTGAGGGTCACCTCCTCCCGAGACCCTGGCCGCCATGCTCACTGCTCGCTGCCCCAGGCTCACTCACGTTGTAGAGGAGGTCAGTCCACCCTTCCATGGTGATGCACTGGAAGACGGTCAGCACTGCAAATAGGATGTTGTCGAACTGAGTGATCCCGTTGTTGGGCCCTTCCCAGTAGGGCTGGCATTTGGTCCCATTGGGGCAGGTGCGTGCAGGTTCCTCTGTCCCACATGGAGCTGGAGACTCACCCTGAATGTCATCTATGAAAGGGAAGGGGAGAAAAGTCAGGGGGCAGGCGAGGAAGGAAGCAGGGAAAACCAGTGCTGAGAAATAGAGACCAGTGTATCCTCAAGGCTGGTAGAAACAAATGGCTATTGGGATGAACTTATCAGTCTTTTCACAAAACCAACCTTTGACTTTGCTGATCTAGTATTTGTTTTCTATTTCATTCATTTCTTCTCTAATTTGAATTGTTTTTCTCTCCCTGTTTTCTATAGGCTTGTTTTGTTATAAGATGGATGAACTTCACTTCAGGCTATGCATTTCCCTTGAAGTGCTGCTTTAGCTGCACCTCATAAACTTCATTACATATCATTCTCATTTTTGTTCAAGTAATATATTTTCCAATTTCCATTACTACTTCTTTGACCCATGGATAAGTAAGAAGTATGTCTTTCAAAGAAAAACTTTTCAGACATACTAAAATAGAAGAGTATAATGGGTACTATCATCAATTTCAATGATGATCCATTGGGGTCAGTCTTATTTCTGGGCCATTCTTATTTCTTCTATATCCCAAGCCCCTTCTCCCCACTTTGCCATGCCATGAGAATATTTTAAAGCAAATCTAAGACATATAACTCATGCATAAATAAGATGTAATATCTTAAATTTCTCTTAATATCCAAACATTTTAAGTTATATTTTTGTTACTATTTTCCAGCTTAATGGCAAGCAGACAGAGCTTATTCTTTATCTTATCTCAGTCCTTTGAAACCTGTTGAGATTTGTTTTATGGTCCAAATGCAGCCAATTTTTGTAAATGTTCTTTGTGTGTTGTGCGGCTGTTGGGTACAGTGGTCTCTAGATGTCCATTAGGACAAGTTTGTCAATCGTGTTGTGTTATTCTTCCATAGCCTTGCTGATTTTTCTTTTCTTCTTGAGATGTATCGGGCTCAGGGAAGTGTCTGGGGGCAAGGGGGTTCAGTATGCACAGAAAGCTAAGCTTTCTCTCCCAAATAGCTGAGGGCAGAGAGCAAGCTTGCCATAAGGGAAGAGAAACCTGATTTCCCCCTCACCAGAAACCAGTTGAATTGGGCACTAAAGTTTCGATCAGAATTCTAAAGGCATTTCTGGGGAGGGAGAAGGAGAGGTGCAGGATCCTTGGTGAACACGTGGAGGCAGGAAAGCCTCGGGGAGTTCACAGAAAATTCTCGGAGTGTCCCCACTTACCACAGCTACAAGTAGGAGACTATTTTATTCAGTGAGTGACAGGACATGCTGAAGATTTTCAAAGAAGATCGAGATAACGTTGGACAAAAAAACCAAGTCGTGTGTGAACGCAAGCTTCCAACTAAATAAAAACACATCCCAATGTACATGCCACTGACTCTGCAGCACCCACTCCCAAGCTCTACTTAGCATCCAGCGGATAGAGATAAACCCATGCTGAATGAATGAATCTTGTTGGCCTTTGAGGCACCAGCGAAACAGACACTTCTCTTAACTCTAGCTTCAGCATTTCCATTGCAGTGTAAAGCTCTGAGAAGCAACTCCTGCTGCTCCAAGAAAAACGACCACACGGGCACTCCGGAAACGCATCCCCTGCTCACACGGAACTCGGCTACACAGGTGATGATCTACTAAATACAGGTTGGAAGGCAGCATCTTTTAAACATAAGGCTCAGGGCAGGGAGAAAATAATCCATGGGCTGCCGTAATCATGGGGAACCATTGTTTGTCGGAAGTTCGCCTCTGCCTGGAATCTTCTCAGCCTGGCTCAGTTCCTACGCCCTCCTGATGACCCATTTGACACCACTTCTTCCCTCTCCTCCAGCCTCCAGCCTCTCCTGCCTTTTCCTACTTTGGGTGCTATAATCACAAACTAACCTTCACTGCTGTGGAGCGATTGCAAAAGGAAAGGGGGCGGAGGGGGGGGGGGTCTCATCTCAAACTATTTCGGAAGCTCTTGGAAAGCAGGAAGACTTCCGCTTTATTTTTGCATTTCTCCGGGTGTTTAGCACAGTGCTGGGTGCGCGGAAGATGGGCTCCCCATGAAAGGATTCTGAGAACTTTATCTTTAGCACCTTCGCCCAGTGGTGTTTCTTGATTGTGCCTCTCTCCCCCCACCCCTTGCCGCCACCAAACACTCTGAGGGGCTGCTTCTAGAAAAACAGTGGTCCAGAGAGTCTGTGGAATTTGGTTATAAATACATTTTAAAATTAACCTGCTGCCTGGGTGTCTGTATATATCTGTCTCTTACTCACACGCTTTATATTTTTAATCCCAAGCTTTTCAGTCATATTCCTAAATCGAGGTTTCCCGCCCATGCCTGCACCCTCTTAACCGCTCTCAGACCCAGTCCAGCCCTCCAGCCTTTTCTCTTTTAGCAAGTCTTAGCTGGAAAACAGATAAATAAACCCCAAAAACCCAGAAGTTCTTGTTTCTCTGTGGCTGATTTTTCCAAGGGTCCCTACCCTGCACCCCTCCTCTAGCGTTTCCGCCAGGGTGATGTGGCCGGGCACAGAAATAGCTCTGCCTCAATTAACACCTTCTTCATCAGGGAAAGGAATAATTAGGACATTCCATATTGAGCACGCTTCACAAGCCCAGGAGAGGTGACAGGAGGAGCAGGCAAGAAATAAGCGTCTTGACTAAACCATCCCCACTGGGTTCCCCCCCATCCCCGGGGAGGTCTGGGGACCCAGCACAGCCGTCCAGTCTTGGGCTCATTGGGCGGTGAAGGTGGATGGAAAGCTGCTCCTGGCCCGTGTTTCTCCATCCCTGGCTGCCTTCTCCTAACCAGGCACCCGAAACCTCTTTCCCGTCACACCAGTGTCCCTTTGAGACCTCACTGTCCAGCTCCCTCTCTCAATTAGTGGTTCCTTTGACCCAAAGGCTCCCAAACCCTTGCTGCCTTCAGCTTGCTCGAATATTGAAATACTGGTACCCCTCATTAACCAATTCCCTTCGCTTGCTCGGTTTCAAATAGCAAAGAGCTAGAGTTTGGATAATGTCGTGAGTTGAATCACCTTCCCCCACCCCCCACTGGAAAAGATACACCCTGGCCCTAACCCCTGGGTACCCACAAATGGGACCCTATTTGGAAATCGGTCTTTGCAGATGTGATGAGTTAAGGATCTCGGGATAAGGCTCCCCTTGGATTTACAGGGTGGGTTCTAAATCCAATGAGTGCTGTCTGCAAAGACAAGGAGAGGGGGACTGAGCACAGACACACAGGGTCACGGGAAGACAGAGATCGGAGTGACATTGACTCAAAGCCAAGGAACTCGGGGGCCTCCAGAAGCTGGGAGAGGCCAGGGAGGATTCTTTCCCATCAGCCTTCGGAGGGCGCACGGCACCTCGATTTCAGAACGGTGAGAGAATACATTTTTGGTGTTGGAAGCTACCCTTTCGGCAGCCAAAGGAAACTAACACAGATAGCAAGGGATTTAACGGAAAATGTGCCCCGGAGCTATTCGCTTCCTGGGTGCAGCCTGTGAGGGGTACCGGCCCCAAAAGACTGCCAGCTCGGAGTCACCCGAGCCCCGGGGGTTTTGTCTCCTGTGCCTCTGGCTCTTCTTCCCACCTCCCCTCCAGGTCTCCCCTTGCCTAGCCACGAAGGGTTTAACACTGCTCAGCAGAAACAGCTTCAGACATATCCTTGGAGAGACCAAGGGGAAGCAACTCTCCTCTCCTGCAGAATTCCGGCACGCTCGGCCCCTTAATTCAGAGGACTGTCCATTTGTGGGGCCGCCACCCACCAAACAGCCAGGCAGCTGCCCCTTCCTAGCCAGGCACCCTTCCTTTGTCTCCTGCTTTCGAACCCACCATGGTCTGAGGTTGCTGGATGGAAGGCACCATCTACCCATATTTGCCTTCACCTGCAAACACCTGCAAATACCTGCTTGGGCCCCTGTGCAGCATCAATTCTTACCCAGGAGCAGAGGTCAGGGGTCAGCACCTCAGCTCCCTCGTCCCTTGGGCATGTGACTCTGAGGTACGTGCTCTACATTGTCTCCTGGAGCTCCCCAGTGGCATCGCGCCTCAGTTGCCCATGGAAGGTAACGGGCTCAGTGCCAGACCATTTCTTCCATACCTTCCCTTCCCTGTCTCATCTCCCCACTTATCCCCGGATCCGCTTCTGGGGGACTCCACGCCACGACCGTAGCAACCCCCAAGATCTCAGGGGCTATTCCATCCCTTAGGGAGGAGGGCCTCCCAGCTGCCAGGAGCAAGACTCAAGCCCTCGCATGTCCCTTCTGGGAACTCTGGCTTCCCGAGGAAAATGGGAGCACGGTTGGCAAAGCACATTTGGCCGCTCGGACCTACCTGTTCCCTCTTCAAAGCAGGTGGTATGAAATTTTCCCATATAAAATTCTAACCCTATGATTGCAAAAATAAGGATTGCAAAAAATAGGAGGAGGCCAATCTGCAGCAGCGGAATCATCGCTTTCATGATGGATTTCAGGACGACTTGTAAACCTGGGGAGACACAGAGAGAGGCCCACGGCCCTGTGAGCAAGGACCCCCAGCCCCACCACCGAGATGCCTCCCGAGGGAGCTGGCGACTGGTGCTGGAGGGGGGTCATTTAAAAAGTTCTTCCTAATATGTTTTTTTTTTTAGCACCTTTGACATATGCTCTTCCCTTTGGTGACCTTTTGGGTGAGAAATGGGAAGAAATGCATTGCTTTCCAAGCCATGTTCCTGGGTGTTGGGTGGTTTCCACCAGGCAGGGGCACCTTTTTATTTTTTCTATTCTGTTTTTTTTCCGCCAAGAGGGGGCATCGTTTCCTAATCGATACAAGGGGCCATATAAGGTATTTGCAAGTCTGCACAGGAAAGCAATCCATGACCCAGTTCCAAGCTTACATGATCTCATTGGCTTCTAGAAACAATCCCACGGGGAAGGTGCATGAGTAAAATGGGAAGCAAAGCTCAGAAAGGTGTAGTGATTCACCCAAGGCCACGAGAAATGGCAGATGCAGGACTGGACCGCTTGACTCCAGGTCTGATATTCTCCCATGCCCCAATGCCTTGGGCCACCCAACTCAGAAAGACGGTGGTAAATTAGAAGACAAGGAGCACTCCCTGAAGTGGGGTCGTGGTTGACGGAAGACAGACCCAACTGGGCATCTGAGGCCCTGGATCTGGGGGAGTTTTACCAGCAGCCAGGTGAGGGACCCTGGATCTGGGGGAGTTTTACTAGCAGCCAGGTGAGGGACCCTGG
>JAKSZT010054237.1:657280-729996 GCA_026826555.1 Tolypeutes matacus | reverse complement strand
GGGAGGTCCCGGATTCGGTTCCCAGTGCCTCCTGAAGAAAAAACAAACAGACAATGAGCAAAAGCAAAAAAAAGAAAAAGCAAAAGCAAAAAAAAAAAAAAAAATCCAATAAGCAGACAACGAGCAAAAGCAATAAGCAGACGAGTGCAAGCAATGAGCAAAAAACAACCAGCAAAAACACAATGAGCAAACAGACAAGGGAGCCATCGGGGGAAGGACAAATGCTATATGAGTCAAATATATGAAACCTCTAGAATAAGCAAATTTCATGAAGACACATGGAAGGTTACAGGTTACCAGAGGCCGGGGGGCAGGCAGGGGGAGAGAGGGGAAGGGGAGCTGCTGCCTGATGGGTGCAGAGTTTCGGTATGGGGTGATGGAAAAGCTTTGGTAATGGATGGTGGTGAGGGTCGCATAAAATCGTAAATGTGACTAACACCACTGAATTGTATACTTGAAAGTGGCTAAAATGTGAAATTTTAGGTTGTGTGTTATGTTACCCCAATAAAAAAAAAGTTATTGTGAATGGAAATGAACAAGAGTCATTTCTAATGGGCAAGATGAGTGTCTACAGAAACCCTCCTGGGAAGACCCTGTCCTCTGACCCTGAGGTGGACTGAATCACGTGCCCCAATTTACACATGTCCTTAGTGTTAATCCACATTCCCGTGTCCGAAACTTCTCTCGAAGACGTTTCTTTTAGCTGTGGTGTGACCCAGCTGCATGAGGTTGGTTCTTAACTGGCCTGGGGTCCTTTGTAAGCAGAAGGAATTTAGATATAGAGGAAGCCACAGGGAGGAGACGGATGCGGGTAAGTCAGCAGGGACCCGGGAGAGATGTGATGGGAACGCCAAGGAACCCCAAGGATGGCGGCAAACCGGCAACGTGTCATCTACCCCGGGAGGAAGCAAGACTTTGAGCCTCCAAGGACCCTGAGCCGATAAATTGCCATGGTTTAAGCCAACCCGTTGTAGCAGCTCAGGGGAACTGAGGCAGACCTCATTTGTAAAAGAATGGCCGGCGAGTCAAAGGGTTCCACAGCGCCTCCTCAGGGAAGCCCCCAGACCTGTTTCTGGAAGCATTTCAGATGTGAGTGACGTCGTGTGAGCTGTCATGGCACAAGCCAAGAGAGGAGAGTGTCATCAGAGCTTCAGATGATGGACAAGAAACGCCCGGCACTGGGAGGCTCTGAGGTGACGGAGAGGGGGACCAAGATCAGCCAGTGGCCAACAGGTAGCTGTTTGCCCAAGGAATTCCTCGAAATCTCCGTCATGCCCAGGGAGTGATCAAATTTCTGCAGCCAGCAAACCTCAACGTGGCTGACGGGAGTTGGTGGACCCCTACCCTGGCTCCCTCGCCCTCATTCCGGACCCTTCTGAGGATCAAGTTCTACATGGGTCTCCAGTGGCACTGAGCCCAATCGCCCACAGGGGTAATTTCCTCGAAGATTCGCCCTTATGCCTCCCTTCCGCTTTCCCCCACCTACACATCCCAGGTAAACTACTTGCACCTGAATGCTTATTTCAGGGACTGCTTCTGGGGCATCACACACTCACTCAGCATTCCCAACTCTTTCTCAAGACTCTTCTAGAGCAGAGATGAAAAGATTAGTTTGAAATGGCAAAATCTGAGCATCCGAATACCTCCTGCGTGCTGGCCAGAGCAAGGCGTTCCTGCCCCCCTGCCTCGGCGCTAACAAGGAAGACGGGACTTAACAAGTAAATACAGGCATACCTTGTTTTATTGCACTTCACAGATATTGTGGGGTTTTTTTGAGATTTTTTTTTTTTTTTTAACCAATTGAAGGTCTGTGGCAACTCTGCCCAAGCAAGTCTATTCGCACCGTTTTCCCAAAAGCACGTGCTCACTTTGAACCTCTGTGTCCCATTTTAATCAAGGTATACACAGTGTGTTTTAGACATAATGCTATTGCACACTTAAGAGACTACAGCATAGTAGTTTGGTTTTTTAAAAAGATTTTTCTAAAGATTTGTTTGTTTATCTGCCCCCATGGTTATTTTGTGCTCACTGTCTGTTCTCTCTGTGTTCTTCTGTGTCTTCTTGTTTTCTCTTTAGGTGGCACCGGGAACCGATCCTGGGACCTTCCGGAGTGGGAGAGAGGCACTCAGTCTCTTGCACCACCTCAGCTCCCTGGTCTGCTGCGTCTCTTATTGTCTCTCCTCTGTGTCTTTTTGTTGCGTCATCTTGCTGCACCAGCTCTCCTGCGCGGGCCAGCTCGCCTTTCACCAGGAGGCCCTGGGAATCGAACCCTGGACCTCCTATTCCGTAGACGGGAGCCCAATCACTTAAACTACATCTGTTTCCCATAAGCATCACTTTTATATGCACTGGGCAACCAAAAAACTCGTGTGACTCGCTTTATTGAGATATTCGCTTCATTGCCGTGGTCTGGAACCAAACCCATGGCCACCTCCAAGGTACGTCTGTGCCCACAATGAATGGATCTGTCACAGGTGTGATGCATTGTCAGAGGGAGCTGGGATGACAACAGCTTTGAGGGCACACAGCAGCTGGGGTTAACTAGTCTGGGGCCCCCCAAAGTCAATGTCTCATGGATTAGGAGGAGTAATTGAGGTCAGCAGGGGAAGAAGTTTCCAGGCTGAAGGAATGGCTGGGAGAGAGTGCCTGGGAAATGAGATGGTGCCCCAGCTGGGATTTGGACAGAGAGGGGGTGCCGTGAAGCCAGAGGGGCTTGCGACTCGATCCCAAAGAACTTGGAATTCAGTTTACTCTGATTCTCTCTGACCCCTGCCCCCCAACTTCCTGATATTCAGCTGGGTTCCTCAGACTCTGTCTCAAAGCCCACCGTTGCATTTCTTGCATTTTACTTTCTTCCCTCTTGGCAGATGTGAAAAGCTGTTGGGGAGGGGATGGAGAGCAAGCGGCAGGCGACCTGAGGCTTCCCATAATCGCTTCACAAACATTAAATGATGCACCTCCAATGTGACGGGCTCTGTCCTGGGTGCTGGAGGCACAAGTCACAGGGACCTCTGCCTGCGTGGGGGAGACCAAGAATAAATTCAATAAATTTGCTTGAAGCTGGAGGTGACGGGTACCCCGGAGAGAAGCGGATCGGGGAAGAGGGGAGGGGAGAGTCAGTGGCGTGGGGCGGGGTGAGGGGGGGGTGACGTTTACACCAAATGTCCAGAAATAGAGAAATGTAGCGATATGATGAGAGCTGAGTATGACATTTTCTGGTAGCCGCCTTAAAAAAAATGAAACAGCTGAAACTAATTTTAATATGTTTTATTTGACCCAATTTATCCAAAGTCGTATCGATTCAACAGGTCATCAATAGAAAAGATTATTAGTAAGAGCTTGTACATCCTTTTCTTTGGACTAGTCTTTGGAGTCTCGTGCATATTATACACTTACAACTCATCAATTCAAGTGGCCCGTGGGCAGCGCAGAAAGTGACATTTGAGTCAAGACTTGAAGGACGCGCAACTACGGCAGGAGAGGCACGTGTGGGAAACACTCCAGGCAGGGGAATGGCCAGTGGAAAGGCCTTGAGGCTGGACCGTGCCTGGAATGGCGAGGAGGTCAGTGTGCCTGGAGCAGCGTGGATAAGGGGGCAAGTGGGGGATATGAGGGCAGAGGGGTAAGGAGGCAGGGTCTTGAGGGCTGGGGAGAGGACTTGGGCTTTTGCTCTGAGGGAGGTGGGAGCCATGGAGGGTTCTGTGCAAAGGAGGGATGGAAGCTGACATATTAAAATAAGATCTCTGTGGCTGGACTACTGAATATAGACTGTAGGGGGCCAAGGGAAGAAGCTGGGAGGCTGGGGAGGAGGCAGCTACACTGGTCCAGGTGAGGGATGATGGCGCTGGACCAGAGAGGTTGTGCTGGATGCAAGGAAAACAATGGGATGAACTAAACCCTATCCTCTGGGGACCTCACAATTAAGTGGGCAAGAGATTCAATCATGATTCCCTTGGGTCCCAGGTCTGGGGGATGCACGAATGAGGAGGAAATTACTGCAGAAGGAGAGGATGGAGGGTAGTTTTCTCACAGAGCCCAGCACACACAGTCATGGATGTCCAGACTTTGGGGGTCCCTTGGACCTGGAGACAAATCCTGGTCCTGAGCTTTCTCACTGGGTGCCCATTGCTAAATTCCCTAACCTCTCGAGCCTCAGGAATGAAGAGAATCCAACTTTCCTCCTGCCTTGAGCAATCCCAGCCAACACCCAAAACATCTCCGGTCTCTCTCTGGGAAGCAACGAAGAGGTGAACGGAGGAAAGGGAAGGTGCCATGGGGAGAAAGCGGGCTGCAGAGGCACGTTGGGTAAGTGGGCAGTGAGGAGGGCTGGCGGTGGAGGCTGAGCAGAGGGGCTTGGTCCTTCCTGAGGAGTCCTGTCAGGTTTCAGAGCAGCGGAGGGACGTGACTAAGGCTGGCACCGGGGAGACAACCCTGA
The DNA here is from genome assembly GCA_026826555.1 of Tolypeutes matacus. Taxonomy (NCBI): domain Eukaryota; kingdom Metazoa; phylum Chordata; class Mammalia; order Cingulata; family Chlamyphoridae; genus Tolypeutes; species Tolypeutes matacus. The sequence continues at coordinate 725,561 of JAKSZT010054237.1, read as the reverse complement.
CAGCTGCAAGGACAGGTTGGCGGTGATGGAGGCAGGAGTTAGAAGGGAGACTCAGGAGCAGGCCAGCGTGATGAGCCCTGGAACTGGGACAAAAGTAGTGGGCGTACAAAGAAGGCGCCGATTTATATATAGCTGCTATTGATTGCCGAGCTCTCGGCTCATCAAATCCCTACTGCGTCTCAACTCGAGGCAACGAGAGTCCCATTTTACAGAGGAGGAAACTAAAACCGAGAGATGCGAACATCGCCCGGAGAGCCCCTCAAGTAAGCACTTGAAGGCAGGACCACCGGATTCCAGAACCTCAGTTCTCAACTGCCATGTTTCGCCACCTTGTGGGGCTAGTTGGATGGGTGGGGGCACTGGGGGGGAAGAAAGAGAAGGAAAGTCGTTCCTCAAAATGGCACCCATGAATTCCCATACGACCCGGCAACCGTTTCTGCAAGCCAGGGGCGATGGGTACCAAGGAGAGAAGCAAAGCTTCCCCTTTCTTTTGAGTGTTCCCCAAAAGAATGAAAAACAGGAAACTCATGGAGTGGATGTAGCTCAGCGGTTGAGTGCCTGCTTCGCACGTACGAGATCCCGGGTTCTGTCCCCGGTATCTCCTAAAAAACAACAACAACAACAAAAACCCACAACAGGGACTCAGATACTGTACACGAATATTCATAGCAGCATTATTCATAATAGCCACAAGGAGGAAAGAACCCAAACATCCATCAACAGATGAATGGAGAAACAAAATGTGGTCTGTCCCTACAATGGAATATTATTCGGCCATGAAAAAGGAGTGAAGTTTTGATGCCTGCTACTACATGAATGAAGCCTGAAGAGTTCATGTTGGATGAAAGAAACCCAGACACAAAGGGTGAAATATTGTACGATCTCACTTATATGAAATAATTAGAATATGCAAATTCATAGAGACAGAAAGTAGAATAGATGTTACTGGTGGGGGGAGTGGAGAGTGGGGAGTTATTGCTGAAGAGGTAGAGAGTTTCTGTTTGGGGTGGTGAAAAAGTTTTGGAAATGGATGGTGGTGACGGTAGCATAACATTGTCAGTATAATTAATACCACTGAAATATACACTTAAAAATGGCTAAAATGGCAAATTTTATGATACATGTGTTACCACACCTAGATTTTAAAAAGAGAGAGAGTGGGAAGGGAAGAATGGCTACCTGGCTCATTCATTTATCCAACTAGTGTTTACTGAGTCCCTACTGTGTGCCACGAAAAATAGATAGTATTTTAGGTGGTGAGAAGCAGTTGATCAATTTGACAGCCAGCAAGATCTTTGGAATGTTTGAGCAGGGGGTGGGAGAGAGAAGAGTAGAGAAAGACTCCAGGGATTTTTGCCTGAGGGTGGAATTGCTGTTAATTGAGATGGAGAAGATAGAGGAAGGGGTAAGCTAAGGGGGAAAGAGGAGAAGCTGGGTTACATTGAGTTGAGTTTGACATGCTAATTCCTGTACCCGCCAGAGAAAACCTTCCAATGGCTTCCCTCAGGCTTAGAATAAAATCCAAATCTTTGCCTTGATCCGTTTACTGAAACCCTCTGAGCTCACTCAGCCTTTCTTTCTCTTCTGCCAATGGGAAAAACGCCTTCCCACCTTGAGACTGTCATATCGGATGTTTCTTCTGCGGTGAATGCTTGTCCCCATCCTCTCCACTCTCTCTCTTTCTGCAAAGCTGGCTTCTTCAAATCCTTCAGGTTGCGGCTCAAATTCTGCCTTCTAAGAGAAGATTTCCCAGGCCACTATAGCTGAAGAGATCCTGCCTCTTTATCTGGAATTATATTGTTTATTCATTTGTATTTTATTTTATTTTATTTTATTATTATTATTTTTTTTTACTGGGCGGTCCCGGGGATCGAACCCCGGTCTCTCCATGTGGTAGACGGATGCCGAACTTCTTGAGCCACATCCGTTTCCCTTCATTTGTATTTTATTATTCATATCCTCTTCTAGGATGTCAGCTCCTGAGGGCAGAGACCTTTTTTCTTTCTTTCTTTCTTTCTTTTTGTAGGCACCTGTCATGGCCTAGCAGGTACGCAATAAATATCTGGTGGCTGAATGAGTAAAGAGTGACAAAGGGGAAGCGGCTGTGGCTCAATCAGTAGGGCTCCCGTTTACCATATGGGAGGCCCCGGGTTCAGTTCTCGGGGCCTCCTGGTGAAGGCAAGCCAGCCCGCACAGCGTGGTTAGGTGACCCAGCGAGCACAAGCAGCAAGGGGGGGATAAATGAATAAATAAATAAAATCTTTAAAAAAAAAAAAAAAAGAGTGACAAAGGACATGGTTATGGTAGACCAGATATTCCAGGGTTGATGGCTTGAGTGGAAAAAGGCCGATGGTCCCGAATGGAACGTTTGGGAAGGGATTTGCGAAAAAGATGAAGTCATCGAGGCGGGGACCCATCAGAGAGTGGTGGCATCCCTGGGGATCAAGTTAGAGTTTTGAGAAAGAGTTTTGACTTCATTTGCCTCTGTTTTGTGTTGACTGGTGTACCCACAAAAAGATATGTTGAAGTCCTAACCCCCAGGACTTTATTTGGAAATAAAGTCATTGAAGATGGAATTAGTTAAAACAAGGTCAAACTGGGTAGGGGGAGCCTTCAATCCAGTAGGACTGGTGTCCTTGGAGAAGGGGAGAGGAGTCACAGAGACACAGGGAAAAGGCCCTGTGAAGATGGAGGCTGAGATGGAAGTGATGCATCTAGAAACCGAGGATTTCCAGCCGCGACCCGCTCAGAAGAGGCAAGGAAGGATTCTCCTTTCCAGGTTTCAGAGGGAGCACAGCCCTTCTGACATCTTGATTTTGAACTTCTGGTATCCAGACCTGTGCAACAATACTTTCTTTCATTTTGGGTCACCCCGGGGGTGTGATAGTTTGTTACAGCAGCTAATGGAAATCAAGATAATCTCCAAGGCAGCAGAGAGATGAGTTAAAATGTAAAGGATGGGGAAGCAGCTGTGGCTCAAGTGGCTGGGCTCCCGTTTACCACATGGGAGGCCCCGGGTTCCATTCCTGGTGCCTCCTCGGGAAGGCAGCTGGCCCGCGCAGCAAGATGACGCAACGATGGGAGACGAATAGAAGCAAAAACGCACAGCAAATGGACACACGAGCACAAGCAGCAAGAGGGGGATAAATAAATAAATAAAGATAAATCTTAAAAAAAAACAAATGTAAAGGATGAAGACCACCCATTACGTAAGGTATTCAAGTGTGGTGGGAAAGAGAAGCAAGCTGCTGATGGCTGAGAGAGAAAGTAGAGGAACGGGGGCTGTGAGACTGGCTACGAGAAGAGAAGATTTTCAGGTTGGGAGAGAACTGAGTGTGTCAAGGGAGAGAAGCCGATGATGTAGCCTTTGGCCTTTAGAGTTGCACTGCCCAATTCAGTAGCCATGAGCCAGATATAGCTATTTAAATATAAATGAGGGGGGCGGATGTGGCTCAAATGGTTGGGTGTCCGCCTGCCATGTGGGGGGACCTGGGTTCGATCCCCGGGACCTCCCGGTAAAAAAAAAAAAAAAAAAAAAAAAAATATATATATATATATATATATATATATATATAAATGAAAGCAAATTCTAAAAATTCAGTTCCTCAGTTGCACTAGCTGCATTTCAGGTCCTTCCCAGCCACACGTGGTCTGTGTGTACATATAATATTTTAATCATTCCAGAGACTTCTATTGGATGATACTGCTCACTGGGGCAGTATTTTTCACCTCTTGTGTTCAGAGCTGTATCTCCAGAACCCAAAACTATGCCTGGCACACTGTATGTGCTCAATAAACATTTGTTGAGTGAATGAATGAGGGAGAAGTAAAAATGTAGGAAAGTGTATTAAGAACGAATCGAGTATAATCTAGAAGAGATGGAAGACTGGGTAGAAGAGGGACTGGAAAAAGAATCTTGGAAGACACTGATGGCTGCTTATTTAACAGCCACCCCCTCCTTTCCCTTGCTTGTAGAGTCAACCTCCATCAAAGAGGCAGAAAATGCCCAATAGTTGCTCTTTCCCAGGATTCCTTGCATCGGAGGACTGAGCACATGACCGAGTCATGTGCCTAACAGGGGCAGAGTCAAAGTCTGCGGGCGCTTCCGGAAAAGAGACACATGATGGGGGACAGCCCTTCCTCTTCTTAGCCAGATGCTTTAGACAAAAGGGGCTGGCTGGGTAGAAGAAGGATTTACTTTCAACTGAGGCTCAAATCCACCTTGGAATGAAGGTGGCCATCTTGGGATGCCCTCCCTTCCTCCCTCCTCCCTCCCTCCCTCCCTCCCTCCCTCCTCCCTCCCTCCTCCCTCCCTCCTCCCTCCCTCTCTCCCTCCCTTCTCTTGCACCCCCATATCATAACCTTTATACTTCTCCCCCAAGAAGAACTGCTGTAATGTTTAATTTGGTCAGATTTGAGTGCCCTTGTGCATTATTTTGAGCATGCATATTTTTGAATTTGCACCAATGGTATGAAGTTAGACATATTCTGCTGTTTTCTGTTTTCACCCAGACCTATGTTAAAGCCCATCCATGATGCCACGTGGATGTGAATTCTGGGGCTCCCACTGGGCCTGGCCATCCTGGGGAGCAGCAGGTCTTACCATCCCCTCCCCCAGGTGGCCTCTTATCTCCCCTCACCACACATGGTGCCGGAGTGAACAGCCTCGTTCCTGCCCCCTGATATGGGTACCTGGAAGCTCACCTGCTGATGGGGCTCGACTTAATCAGCATAAATGCTGCAGGTAGCCTGGGTTCAGGCCACAGGTCCAGGAGCAGTATGGGACATTCCTGTGCTCTCACATCCACCCCACCCCATCCTCGACCCGTTATCCACCTTTCTCATTTTTTTTTTCCAGTATAAAAGACATAAAGACACACTCATTGTCTGAATTTCCATCTTTCTGATGACAACAGATTTTGGGCACCATGTCAGATACTTATTATTAGCTTTTCTGACTTTTCTTCCTCAATCTGCCTGTTCACAATTTTTGCTCATTTTCCTATTGGGATTGCTTTGTTACTCTTGTCCACATCAAGACATGTCCTTGTACAACCTGAATCAGCGCTGTCCGAGAAAATTTCCCACAATGATGCAATGTTCTATGTCTGCACCCTCTGATACGGTAGCTACTAGCGATCTGCAGCTGTTGGGCGGTTGAAATGTGGCTGGTGTGAGTGAGAAGCTGAGTTTTAAATTCTATTTAGTTTTAATTCATTTACATTCAAAATAACCACGTGTGGCTAGGGCCCCATAAGGGTTAGCAGTTATGATATTGCTCCCTGGTCAGATTTTTCTACCATTCTATCCATTACTCAACAAACTTCTCTAGTTCTTACCACGATCCAGACCCTATTCTAAATATTTACCACATTAATTCAGTTAAAACAACCCCATGTGGGAGATATTATTATCTTCATTTACTGATGAGGAAACCAAGGCACAGAGAGTTTGAGTCACTTGCCCGAGGATGCACAGCAAATGGTAGACACAGAATCCAGGCAGGTTGGTTGCTGCAGCACAACCATTTTGTGTTTATTTGAACAGAACATTCATTGTATGCTCTTTGTGTTTTAAAAAAAATTATTTTTTTTTAATTGAGGTAAAATTCACATAACATACAACGAACCAAGAACGTTTGTTTTAATGCAATCCTCTATTTTTGGCCTTAGAGTTTGTGCTTTCCACATTCTGTTTAACAATCCTTCCTTATCCCCTGGGTCGCACAGATAGGCTCCCGTATTTTCTCCTCTTACTGTTAAATTCTTATCACTCACATTAGGTCCTCTGGAGCTCTTTAACCTTCTGCTGTGGAGCAGTTCTTTTCTATTTGCCTTTTTAAAATAGAGGATTGAACAAAAGGACACGTTTCTATTTTTGGTGGCTCCTGAAGCCCTCGTAAAGTGCAGTGTTTTCTTAAATAAAAAGGGCAGGAACAGATGCAAAAATCCCAGAAGGCGGGGAGGAAAGTGATTCTAGAAAAGACCGGCAGCTTGGGCAGCTTGGGTGCCCTGGGGTCATCACAGAAGGGGCCGGCGGTTGAATGAAGGTTGCTGGAGTTGGAGATTAGATGGGCAGGGGCCATTTGGAGGTGCTTCTTCCAAGGACTGAAGGAGGCTGTGGAAAGGAAACCTCTAAGAGTTGGGAATGATTATCCTGCGGCTGGAGGGGTGGGGAAGGGTGAGGTGTCTTCCTGATAGAGGGGGTTTGTCCAAGTTTGTGAGCAAAAAGCAAAGTATCAGATAGGGAGAAGGAGCACTTGGAGGGCCAAAAGAGACGTTTGATGGAGCAAAGCTTGGAGGAAATGGAAAGCGTTTCCAATGGAAGTTCCAAACATTTTTTGGATGCTTACGAGAGAGGGACTCCTGGATCAAGATAAAAACAAAAGGTAGCTCTCACACGCAGCTGGCGGGAGTTTAAATTGGTCCAACTACTTGGGAACATTGGCAGGCAGTTTCTACCATAGCTAAAGAGATTCCTACCCTATAACCCAGAAATTCCACATGTGGGAATATCTCCCGGTGAAATGTGAACTCTGGTCTTCAAAAGACACAGAAGGCAAACATGAGAGTGCGTTGTCATGAACTATAACAAATGTACAATACAAATACATGGTGTTAATAATGGGGAGGGGGCAGTGTATGGAAAAAATATACCAAATGTAAGCTACGGACCATAGTTAGAAGTAATATTTGGATGATGTTCTTTCAGAAATCTGTGACAAATGTTCTACAACAATGCAAGGTGTTGGTGGAGAGGTGATATAAGGGAATTCTGCACATCACACACGATGGTTTTGTAAGCTCACAACTTCTCTAATAAAATAGATATAAAGACACGTAGGAGAGAGTTCACAGCAGGTCTCTCTGTGACAGACCAAAATATGGAAACTACCCAAATGTTCACCATCGGTAATATGGAAAAAGAGGCGATAAAATATACACGGCAATGAGAGTGAATGACGTACAGCTATAGTAACCACCACGGATGAATCCCACAAACGCAATGTCAAGGGAAAGGGGCCAAAGAGGGTGGACCGGATGATGCCACGTGTTTAAATTGAAAAGAAAAAAAATCCATGGAACTGCACAACACAATCAGTGAACGCTTAGTTAAACCACGGATTACAGTTAGTAGCACAATTATAAAAATGTGCTTTCATCAATTGTAACCAAGCTACACACCACTGAAGGTGTTAATCATAGGGTGGTATATGGGGATCTTGTCTCTCATGCAGGATTGCTTTGTAAACCCACAACTTTTCTTAAAAAAAAAAAAAAAAAAAAGAAAAGAGAGATAGTAAGGAGCCGAATCATGTAAGCTCTCCCACAGGGCCAAAATTAAGGACTTTTGCTAAGAAGTTGTTGAGCAGGCGAGTGGCATGATCAAAGCTTAAAGGAGAATTAGAAACAGTTGTCTGGACCCCTGCTTGGTGCTACTGACAGAATTCCATGCTGACTCCTTTTCCACCAGGGCTGCCAGCACAGCTGCACAGGTTGCACACTGCCCAACTCCAGGCAATGGTGCCTCTGGAATGGCAAAGTAAGCTGGCGCCATTATCTACAATCCCTGGAGGCTTGTTTAAACCTAAATCTCATTAAGGTGTGTGCCTCACACGTCTCCCCCATCCCAGGTTGGTGAGTGATTTACAAAATAAAAAAAAAAGAAGAAGAAGAAGAAAAAAAAAAAACAAAACCCAAGCAAAACTAATGTATGCTGTTCCATGTCAGAATGGGATTGCTGGGGACTGGTGGGGCACCAGGGAACTGGGATGTTCTGTTTCCTGATCTGGGTGCTGGTACCAGGGGTGTATTCAAGTTTTGGAAGTTACTCAAGCTGTACCCACATGATACATGTGCTTTTTTGTGTGTATGTTACGCTTCAGTATAAAGTTCAGAAACTAGAGTGAAAAAGTAGCTAACATTTACTGAGTGCTTGTTACGAGCCAGGTGGCATGCATTCACTTATTCAACTCCCACGATGACCCTACGAAGTAGATCCTGCCACTCGCTCTGCTTTCCAGTTCAGAGAGGTTAAGTTACTGCTCTAAGAGCACACAGCTATCACATGGCCGAGTTGGGTTTTGATCCCAGCTGGCTTCTCTCCCTGTACCCTTCACTTCTAACTACTCTGCAATAATTCCCAGGCTTGGAAAGTGTAGGGATGTGTATTTTTTCTGAAACACAGGGGACATTTTTTATTTTTTAATGGAGGTGATGATGGCAAAGAAATTTAAAGGGAGGGAGTTCATAAACGTGCCTGCCAACCCACTGGGGTGGCTATGATGAAAAAAGACAGAAAATAACAAGTGTTGGCACAGATGTGGAGAAATCGGAACTCTCGTGCACTGGTGGGAGTGCAAAATGGTGCAGCTGCTGTGGATAACCATTTGGCAGTTCCTCAAAAAGTTAAACATAGAACCAGCATATGACCCAGCAATTCCCCTCCTAGGTATATACCCTAAAGAACTGAAAGCAGGGACTCGGGGATTTGTACACGAATGTTCAAGCAGCATTAGCCACAAGCGCCAAAAGGCGGAAACAACCCAAGTGGCCATCCATGGACAAGTGGGTAAACAAAACGTGGTCCATCCATTCAATGGATTATCATCTGGGCATAAAAGGAACGAAGTTCTGATGCAAGCTACAAAGCGGATGAACCCTGAAAACGAGATGTTGAGTGAACGAAGCAAGACACCACAGGACAAATATTGTACGAGTCCATTTACACAAAATCTCTAGATAAATAGCAAATTTGGAGAGACCAAGTAGATTAGAGTCAGCCAGGGCAGGGAGGTGGGAATGTGGGAAATGGGGCGTTGGTGGTGGGTGCAGAATGTGTAAATGCTAGAAATTTAGAAATTAAAAAATATATATATATATTTGAGCTTGATTCTCAGTGAGGTGCCGTGGCAGAGAATGGTAGCAGCTCGTCTTCCTGAACATTCAACCAGGCTCTATTTCCCAGCCATGCACGGAGGTGTGGCCGTGCAACTAGATTCTAGCCAGCGGAGAGTGAGGTATGCCAGTTCTAGACCAGACCCAGAAAAATTTTCCAGGTGTTCTCCTCCACCCTCTTTTCCCTTCTTTAGCTCAATCCTGAAGAGCATGGAGACCTTGGAAGTCATGGGTTGAAGAAGAGACACCCACAATACAGAAGCTTAGAGGAGAGCTGCCTGCTCGTCACAAATACCAGTCTTGGACTTCACGTGTGTGACAACTAAGCCTCTATTGTGTTTGAGCTTTTATACAAGTTGGGCAATTTTTTTTTTTTTTTGTCATAGCATCAAGCTGTATCTCATACACTTTAACTATAACTTAACATCTAACACACTTCCACAGCTAAATTGTCGGCTCCTTGGGGCCAGGGATTTTTCCCTTTTGAGTAATGCTGGCTCTTCAGTGCCTGGAAGAGAGCCTGGTAGGTGGAAGGGCTTAATAACTATTCGTGGAATGAGTTGTCAGCTTCCGTTTTTCCTTGCAGCTGAATGAAAGACAAGACAGTATAGGAGATGAGAGCATTTAGGTCTGGGTTGGGAAGGGGCAGGGCTTACAGCCTACACAATTATTTACTAATTGCCTACCCTGGGTAAGTCCCCAAGCCTCGGTTTCCCCACAGGAAGCAGAGAGAAAATAAAAGTTCTTTCTTTTTCCTTTTTCTCACGGACAGGGTAAGGATTAAATGGGATCATTCACGAAAATTGCTGAGCACATCGCCAGATGCAGAGTAAAGACTGGGGAAGGAGCGGCCATGAGGAGCTGGACTTTTCTCTTTCTCTGAGCAAACAAGAAGCACTGAAGCTGCCCCTGCAATCAGCTCTGGCAGATCTCAGGTCCCAAAGCGGGCTGGGGAGGGCTTGAGCCTGGGATTATAGCCAAAGATCAACTCAGGAAGCAATATTACCTTCCCATGATCCCCAGGCTTTCCCAGGAGGGCTGGAGCCTCCAGTTCTCGCCCTGACCTCAGACTAACTCAGCAGGAACACTGCTTGGGGGCTCAGACCAGCTGCTCCAGTTTGGGGAGCCCTCCCCTGGGGACCCGAAACTTGGAGAGGTTGGTGGAGTCCTCCTAGTTTAATTCAGGGCATCCCACCTAGAGCCTTTTCTTTTGTTATTATTATTATTTGCATTATCATAAACTGTGCACGAGTGGACAGATTGATCAGGTTTTTCTCCTCCATTAATTAAAACGTGAATCACAGCTGAGTCACTCCAGAAAGAAAACGGTCAATGAGCAATTCCGACTTCCTCCCTCCTTTCTAGCTCGGAGAGATGAGTCAGCAGAAGTCCGGATTCAAAAATGAGAAGGGAAAAAGGCAGAGCTTGGGGGAGCAAGGGGAACCTGAGTCACGTTATCCTTTGTCTTAGCAGAGCTAAGTCCCGAAATTCCCACCCCAAGGCCAATTAGCCAAACCCTCTAACGAGCGCATCTCTTTAATTTTACACAGACCTACAGGCACCCAAAATTCTATGCAAACTCCAAGAATCTCCTTCCTTGCTTCCTTCCTGCAACGGCAGGCTCTTCACCATGCCCCAGACAATCTCAAACCTCCATCCCACTCTTTCTGCTTCGTTTTCTCCGCAGAGCACAAACTCTGAATTCACATATCACAGTCGTGGGTCATAAAATACTGGAAGAGCAGGGAGCCCAGGTTGTATCTGGTCAATGGGTAAGAGCCAATGGGGGGTGAGAGTAGAAGATTCCAGAAGTATAGGGGTGTTCGTGCAGCCTACTGCCTGAAATATGATGCCCAGAGCCAGACTGTGCCTAAATGCCGGTTTGGCCAAATATATGACCTGTGTGGTCCTCAGAGAGTTAGGCCTTTCTGAGCCTCAGTTTCTGCATCTGTAAAATGGGGAGAGTAAAAGAATCTACACTCAGCAGTAAGAAGAAACAACACCCACTAGAAGTTAGCAATTTTGACTTTGTTAGAAAAAAATAATCCAAGAATTCCTACCACAGCCCAAAGGAATAGGATCAAACTGGAAGAGGAGATCACCCCTCCCCAAACTCTAACAAACCACAGTGCCTGGCACACTTAGTCAAGTAGGGACACACGTGTGTGTGTGTGTGTGTGTGTATTTCCCGGCAAAAAAATGTCTGACAGCACGTAATATCCCGACACGTCACTTTTGACTTCTGCAGCGTGAATTCTGAAGGGGATTATTTTTAATTTTCAGATTCTCAGAGGGTTTCACCAAATACCTCTCTCTGATTTTTTGGTATTCAAGCCACTCTGTTTCTCTTTAAAAATACCTTTTTAAAATGGTGGTAAACGTGGATACAACCAAAAACTTGCCTTTTAACCATCTTCAAGCGTACGATTCAGTGTTATCAATTACATCCTCTAGGTCAAAACCTTTCCGTCACCCCAAAGAGAAACTCTGCACCCAGTAAGCAACAAATCCCTCTCTGCTATTCCTCTCCCCCTGCCCCCGCCCCCTGGTAACAGGTAATCCACTGTCTCTATGCATTTGCTTGATTCTGGATATTTCGTATAAATGGAATCACGCACTATGCAGCCTTCTGTGGCTGTCACTTTCTCTCACTGCGTGTCATGTTTTCAAGGTCCACCCGTGCTGTAGCATGTATCAGAATGTCAATCCTTTTGACGTCGAGCCATTCTCTTCCGAAAGGTTTGTGGTCTCGTCGTCCTTGCCTCGCCCACCCGTGTCCTGGGTGTGCTCTCAGCACTTTGCCACCAGCATTGCTCGCTGCCTTTTCTTTTGCAAGGTCGGCAATTTCGGAGTCAGTTTGCCTTGGATGTCCGCTATTACTGTAGGATAGTATCGAGCAATCTAGAAAAGTGCCTCTCAACTAGGGGCGATTTTGCCTTCCTGGGGTCATTTGGAAATGTCTGGAGGTGTTTTGGGTAGCCACGAGGGGGGGTGGTGGTGGTGGTGCTACTGGCATCTAATGAGTAGAAGGCAGGGATGCTGCTAAACAAACATCCTACGATGCATAGCACGCCCCCCCCCCAGAGAATGCTCCGGCTCCAAATATTAATAGCACTGTGCCGACCTAGAGCATGACTGACCAGGATTTGGGTCCGGGGGGGCCACAGTAGCCCTGGGGCAGGAGATTTGAGTGGGGACCCCGTTTTACAGGCGGTCCGTTCCTCAGTGAACTTGCTTGCATTATGCCGACACTTGGGCTCCGCTGCCAGCTTCTAACCACAGGACTCGGATAATGAATTTAGACAGAGCCTGGGCCACCTGAGTTCGAATCCCAACTCTGCCACTGCCCGGCTCTGTGCCTTTGGGAAAGTCACTTAACACCTCTGAGTTTCAGTTTTCTCAGCTGGAAAATGGGGCTTATCCCAATACTCCGAATTCCAGTCACCCAGCTTTGTTGCTTCCCCACACCCCCATAGCTCTCTCTGCCTTATAGCACATCACTCTGCACATTCCCCGTCTGACCTCAGCTGCTAGGTCATAAGACCCCACAGGCTCTCCCAATCACCTGGAGCAGAACCTGGCATATAGCAAGTGCTCAATAAATATTTGCTGATTTGAACCGAGTGCTTGCCCGGTGCCAGGAACTGTTCGAAGTGCTTTATGCATATGAACTCGTAATTATCCACGTTTTACAGGCGAGGAAGCGGGTTCAGAGAGCGCACTCAGCCGGCAAGTGGGAGAGCCGGCACGGGAAGGCAGGCTGTCTGGGCCTTGAGTCTGGGCCCCTCCAGGCTTTGCTTCATTTCAACCCACATCATACATTCAGTTAACCCTGCATTGGGAACCCAAAGCAAAGATGTCTATTCAACTTTGAAAAAAATATATATGTTATGCAATACACGCACCATGTTGTGGATGGGATATGAACATGGTTATAATTGATGATTCTTGTAAAGACGGAGAGGTACATGTTCAGTCCTGGACCCTCTTCTCATTAGCTGTGTGATCTTGGGACAATAACTTAATCTCTCTGTGCCCCGATCTCATCACGTGTAAAATGGGTTGATGGCAGAATTCAATACAATAATATTTGGAAAGTGCTCAGAACTGGTTCATAGTCAGTGTGACAAGCTTGGGGGGTGGGGATGGGGCATTCAGCCACCATGCCACCTGGGGAAAGGCGTGCTTGAACTGAACGAGTGATCAAAGGACCCCTGATGGCTCTGGTTATATTTAATGACAAGTCCCTCAGGGCTGTCACTTGAGCAGATTGCTGGTTTTTTTTTTTTTTTTTTTAAGAGGTACAGGGAATTAAACCCGGGACCCCATACGGGGTGAGGCAGGTGCTCAACCACTGAGCTACACCAACTCTGCTGACTGCTGTCTTTTAAATAACAGCATCCGGTGTGTTAGTTCCACCAAGAAGAGCTGAAAGGGGCAACTGACCCAGGCTGCCCCCGAACAGGAAAGAAAGTGGCCTGGAGTAAGGCAAAGGTGGGCAGGGAGAGAAAGCAGGAGGGCTGGGAGCCAGAGCTCCCTCCTGCCCCGTCTGCCCGCTGGGCCGAAAGCTATCATATAATCCCGGTGACGTTTCGAGATTGCCAAGCACGCTCTGCTCCTGTCTTAGTTTCCTGGCTGCCAAAACAAACACCATGCCGTGGGTTGGCTTCGGTGGGGATTTACTGGCTCACAGCTTCGAGGCTAGGGGAAGTCCAAACCAAGGTATCAGCAAAGCAATGCTTTCTCCCTGAAGACGGAGGCATTCTGGGCTGGCTCGGTCCTTGGCTTGGCCGTCACATGGCGGCGTCTTCTCCTTTGGGCTCCATCTTCCCTGTGACTCTCTCCCTGTGGCTTCTCTATGAGGCCTCCAGGAATTAAGACCCATCCTGGTTCCCTTGGCCACACCTTCACTAAAAATAACAAAGTTCCTATTTACCGTGGGTAAACCCACAGGAACGGGTTACGATGAAGAATATCTATTTTTTTGGGGATAGATAATTCAAAAAAGCAGCTCCAAAATGCTTTTCCGAAATAAGATCCCCCACGCGAAACGTGGCACCTCTCGGGGGAAATGTGTGGAATTTCATACCAAGGAAACTGGCAGAAACAGCAGGGCAGGGAGTGAAAGGCCTTTACCAATAGTGACAACAAACATTATTATTATTATTAATAACATAATATTTTTTGAGCCCTTACAAGGAGCCAGGCACTGTTCTAAGAGCTGTACGTGGACTATTTCAGTGAATTTTCTCCATCATTCTATGAAGTAGGAGTACTATGATCCTCGTGGAACAGATGAAACCATGAGGCCCAGAGAGGTTCAGGGACCTGCCCCAAGTCACACAGCTCATGAGAGGGGGCACTGGTTCGAGCCCAGGCCGTCTGGTAACAGCATCTTCATCCTCCTCACCATTATAATGATGTTCTGTGTGTTTTGCCATATTAAAAACCACTTGAGGTCACCTATTACCGGCCCCATTTTACAGATGGAGGAACTGAGGCACAGAGAGGTTTGCTGACTTGCCCAGGGTCACACAGCTGGGAGGCGGCGATTCTGTGCTGCCTTCCTGTTTTGCTGCCCACGTCAACATCCTTGGCGCTTGAGAACCACCTGGTTGACTCTTTTGTCCCCTTCCCACAAGCAGCTTCTTGTGGCAGGGAATGTGACCCCGCTATGCTTAGCTTCAGTTCAGGGTTTGAGCAGGACAAGAGGCTGACACCCTGGACGTCCACCCTGGTGAGAGTCCACCGCGCCCAATCCGCCCGCCCCTTGGGTCTGCGCTGGGCAGAGTGGGTGGGCAGGCACCTTTGGGTGCCCATATTCTGAGATCCCCCTCCAGCAAGGCTGATCCTTCTCAATAAAAGATTTGATCGCGTCTGAACCTTGAAGACATCATATTGAGTGAAACGAACCAGACACAAAAGGACACATAATTTACGACCTCACTTACATGAAATAATGAGAACACGCAAATTCATAGAGCCAGAAAGTAGAATACTGGTTACTGGGGGCCGGGGTGGGGAATGGGGAGGTAATAGTTAATTGGTTCAGAGCTTCTGTTTGGGGTGATGGAAGAGTTTTGGTAATGGATGGTGGTGAATGTAATTCCCAATACTGAATGTAATTAACATGACTAAATTGGATATTTGAAATTGATTAAAACGGGAAATTTTAGGTTCTCTGTATATTACCAAATTTTTTTAAAAACCATAGAAATGGGAAGCGGCTGTGGCTCAATCAGTGGGGCTCCCGTTTGCCATGTGGGGGGCCCCGGGTTCGGTTCCCGGGGCCTCCTGGTGAGGGCAGGCCTGCCCGCACGGCGTGGTTGGCTGACCCAGCGAGCACAGGCAGCAGGGAGGGGATAAATGAATAAATTAAAAAAAAATAAAATCTTTAAAAAAAACCAAAAAAAACCAAAAAAAAAACCATAGAACTGTACAACATGAAGAGTGAACCCTAATAATGCAAACTATGGACTACCGTTAATAATATAATTATAATGATAGTTTCATCAGTTGTAACAAATGTACCACGCTAATGCAAAGTGTTGATAATAGGGAAAACCGTGTATGGGAGGGGAAGTTTTATGAGAACTCTGCAGGATTTTTCTGTAAACCTGCAACTGCTCTAAAAAAAAATGATAAAGCAATTGATCATGTCCACCCCTTGTCTAAATTCTTCTATGGCTCCCCTGTACCCTTAGGATAACGTTCAAATTCCTCAAAGTTAGAACTGGTTTCTCCTGACCTTCTGTAGATTCTTCTCTTGTTACCTTCTTCCATCACCACACACACACAGCTCCAAACACATTTCTTTATCTTTCCTGCATAACTCCTGCAACCACATTGCCTGGTTTTGAATCCCAGCCCTAATGGGCCAAGTCACTTCTCTGTGCCTCAATTTCCTCACAAAAATATTTTGCTCACTCATGTTTCTCTAGAATCTAGTAGTGACTGGCACCTAATATGTGCTTCATGACCACTTGTCATTTGATTTTGTGGATATAATAAATCTACATGGTATGAAAGTCAGGAAAAAAACCCAATAGGTTTAACCGTAGAAAGTAAATTTTCTCTCCATAACTCACTTTGAGTCCCTGTGGCCTCCTCTATATAGGCAAACACGATCATAAAAATTCCTTATGGAATCTTCTGGGGTACTCAATCTATGCATTTACTTGCTTTTTTCACCTGACACTTTATCTTACATATAGATATTCCTATTTTCCCATCTTAAAATAGGGACACGAAAGGATCCACCTCAAAGGCTTGGTATAAGGATAAAATAAGTTAACATACATAAAGTGTTTAGAATGGTGCTTGGTATTCAGTAAGCGCTCTATAAATGTTACCTTTCATTGGCACGCAGAGTTCTGCTTCCTCCTTCATAACATCCCAGGGAGTGGATGTACCATAATTTATTTCACAGTCCCCCACTGATGGGCACTTACGTTATTTTCAGCCCTTTCCTATGACAATAATTAATAAATGTGGTTGAACAAACAAAACAACCAGTGAATGAAGAAATTAATGAACGAATGTTCTTTGAACAGCATGTAAGGAACTTGAGTAAGTTTCAGAGATTCAAAGTTCTTCAAAAAGACTTTAAAAGCCCTAGTGCCTGGGATTTTACAACATTCCACATACTACCAAAAATTGACGTCCAACATCCTAATCAGTGGATAGCATCTGTTCCTTGATGGACAACTGGTCTACCCAATGCCATGGCCCCTCATATGTGCAAGCTCAGTTGGTCCAGTTTATCAACCGTTTCTTACCCCAAAGAATATAATTAGGGTTCTTATCACCAGCTCTCGGCTTTTGGGGATATTGTCAGCCCCCAAAGAGAAGGCAGTAGCTTTTCAGCCTTGGGGGGAGGTGTGAAGGTGAAGAATAGGGTGGGAGGCAGGGAGGAGGGAACGAGGTGGATCGTGAGCTTTATGAAAATGTATTTTTGTATCTCCGAGTTGAAAATAGGCACACCAACTTCAGGCTGCCTCTTCCATCCTGATGACGTAGTGGCGGGGGGTGGGGGGGGGCTTTCCATTCAGCATGTCTCCATGGCAACGGACCACTTCTCATTCATGCCGTCTCCAGGGTTACCTTGCCTGGCTCATTCATGACTGTTGCCATGGAGACGGGCCCATTGATACAATCTCGACTTTTTGGAACTTGGCTTTCCCGAATGACGGAGTGTATGTTGACCACGGAGTAGGAACTGGATCATGGTGCAGGAGTGGCGGAAGTTGGGGTAAACGTGATTCTGGGATACGCTGGGATCTAAAGACTTAAAACCCGGCGAGAAGGAAGATGTGGTGGTAGAAGTGGAGAAGAGGAGGAGGTGGACATCGTGAGTGATTTTAACGTGAGACGTAACAATCTCATGAGCGGGTCTTCTACTGGACTCTTAAGTCCTAATAGAGCAGCTGCTAAGCCTTGTCCTTGTTGACTGCTGTATCCCCGGCACCTAGTACAGTGCCTGGTGCAGAGTCAACACTTGACAACTGTTGAAGAAATCAGAGTTCGTGGCTCATGAGCCTGTCCTTGATAAATTATAAGAAAATAGAAGCATGAAAATAGAACTTCCACAAGCATCCATCACTGCATTTACTCCCAACCCCCAGCTTTTATCCCTATATAGTGCCTTCCTTCTTGTTTCCACAGATGATTTATGTGTGCTTCTATCCAAAGAGAAGTTTTCCACTTGTGCACTGCAGCAGTTTGATATTGTTTATGAATTCCAAAAAGAGATACTGGGGAAGCGGCTGTGGCTCAATTGACTGGGCTCCCGTTTACCACATGGGAGGCCCCGGGTTCGATTCCAAGGGCCTTCTGGTGAAGGCGAGCCGGTGTGGTGCGGTGAGCTGGCGCAGCAAGATGACGCAACAAAGGGAGACAAACAGACACAGAAAAACGCACAGCAAATGGACACAGCGAGCACAAGCAGCAAGAGGGAATAAATAAATAAAAATAAAATATTAAAAAAAAAAAAAAAGAGATACTGGATTATGTTTATAAACCGGTCATTTCCTCTGGGAATATGAGAGGGTATTGGATTCAAAGGTTTCACTTTTACATGATTAAATAATGATTAAGGCTTTGATTGGGCCACTTCAGTAGGACGACAGAAACACAAGACACAGAAAACGACAAGGCACAGGATTTAGTTGGAGTTTTTGAGCTGGAGCCCTGGGAAGTAAACACGCAGGAGAAGAACAAGAGGAGACTGGTTGTGAGGCAGAGGCCCTGGGAAGAGAGAGATGAACCATTCGCCTGATAGTCTACAGCTGGTCTTGTGGAGAGAGCAGAGCAGCTGAGCCCGGAGAGAAATGAGCCTCTGGAAGAGAGGAACCCAGGGAGCCTGATCTCTTGGCAGACGTTGGCAGCCATCTTGCTCCAACACGTGGCAACAGACTTTGGTGAGGGAAGTAACTTATGCTTTCTGGCCTGGTAACTGTAAGCTTCTACCCCAAATAAATACCCTTTATAAAAGCCAACAGATTTCGGGTATTTTGCATCAGCACCCTTTTGGCTGATCAAATGCCATCTTCTCTAGCCTACTGAGGTACATCCCTTCTTCCCATCCTCTCCTCTCTCTTGCATCATCACGCGTTTCCTCCCTACTAGATTATTCCCATCAGCAGAAATTCCAATGTTCATTTTCTCCTCTCAGAAAAAAAGAAAACAAGCCTCTCAACCCCACTTCCACCCCCAGCGACCACCCCATTTGACCCCCTCCACTATGGAAAGCAAAGTTCTTTATAAAAGAGCTGCCAATAACCCTCTGCCTTTTCTCACGAATCCACTAAGTAGCCTTTTGCCTTCATCTCTTCACCAAATGAGCTCCAGCTAGGGTCACCAAAGATCTCCCTGCCACTCAGCCCAATGGTGGATTCTCTCTCCTCGTCTGAACTGATCAGTTGGCATCAGTTGACACAATCGGTCCTTCCCACCCCCTCGGAATGCCTTAACACATTCTTTCCATGGTGTCCCCTGGTTTGCTTGACCTCAGTCTCCTGCCCTTGTTCCTCCTTATCTCCCCGACATTTTTAACAAGGAGGAGCGAGCCCTGGGGTCTGCCCTTTGTGCTCTTTTGTGTCCAGTTTCATAGCTTGAAAGAGCATGTAGATGTTCCTCCATACTTGTACCTCCTGCCCTGAATTCTCTTCCGATACCGAGCACAGTATCTCTACCCATGAGTAGGGAGTTCAGACTGAGCACGGCCAAAACTGAGTCCCTAATTTGCCCCCATCTCACTGAATCCAAATCCATCCTTCCAGTCGCCCATGCCAAAAACCATGGGGTCCTCCTGGACTCCTCTCTTTCCCTCAAAGCCCACACCCAATTTGCCAGCAACTCTGCTCAGCTCTACATTCAGAACAGGTCCTAAATCTGACCACACTCCCCTCCATCTCCATGGCCCAATTCTTTACCAAGCCGCCATCATTGTTTGCCTGGATCACTGCAGTTGACTCCCAATTTTTGTCCCTCCTCCTAAATTCACTTTTTTTTGAAGCTCTATTGTCAACATTGAAGCAGGCAGAGTAATCCTTTAGTTTTCTTAGTAAAGTCCTCCCTGATACCCTATTTAAAGTTGCTTTCCCACACAGCATTCCTTCTTGGCTTCACTCTTCTCTATAGTACCCATCACTATTTAATTATATGGACTTAACTTATTATGTGTATTGTCCATGATCTGTCTCTTCCCTCTACTAGACTGTCAGCTTCATGAGCTCTGAGAAATTTGTCTTATATTATGTCCCTGGCACCTAGAAAAGAACTCGGCGCATAGTAGGTGCTCAGTGAGTACTTGTTGAATGAATGAAGGAGAACAAGGAGAAGGAAGGTCACTTAGGTATGCAAGGACCAGACAGAGTGACCATGTCAGCGTCTGGCCTTAATCCTAAAGGCTGGCGACCTCAAACCAGGCTCATCAGAGATGCCTCAAGAGTCACCCCATGGGCAAGAAGCGGGGTGGGAATTAGGCAGGTAGAACTTTCTGGAAAGTCCTTTCCTGCTTTGAAGCCCCATTTTCATTGTTTTACATAATGGGATTCACGCAACCTTTGGGAAGCTCATGCCAATGTTAATTTCTTAATTTCGACAAATGCATCGTGGTTATATAAGATGTCAGCATTAGGGGATACTGAAGAAGGGACTGTTATGGAGTAAATCATATGCCCGCAAAGAAGACATGTTTGAGTTCTAACCCCCAGGCCTGTGAACGTGACTTTATATGGAAATAGGGTATTTGAAGATGTGATTGGTCTTTAAGATGAGGCCAAACTGGATTAGGGTGGGCTCCAATCCAATAGGACTGGCGGCCTTTTAAGAAGAGGGCGATGTGGACACAGCGACGCGGCCATATGCCAGGGAATACCTGGAGCCAGCAGGAGCTGGAAGAGGCCAGGAGCAGTTTCTTCCACGGAGCTTTCGGAGGAGCGCAGGACCGCCGATGCCTTGATCTTTAGGCTTTTGGCTTCCAGAACGGTGATAGAATACATTTCTGGTTGTTGTCACGCCACCCAATCTGTGCTAATTTGTTAAGGCAGCCACAGGAAGCTAATACGTAGAATAATACATTTGAACAAAAGCTTTCTTTCTTCCCCCAGATCCGTAGCACCCTCGTGCTGGCTGCTGGAAATCCGTGGCTTTTATCTTTGCTCCCTGTTCTAGTCTGCTAGGTTGCCGGAATGCAGATACCTTGAAATGGGTTGGCTTTGAACAGTGGGAATTTATTAACTTACAAGCTTCTGTTCTTGACACTGAAATAGGCAGAGGCTGAAAAAAATAAAACACCCAAATCAAGGCATCATTGGGTGATGCTTTCTTCCCAAAGACTGGCTGCATATGGACTCCTCTGTCACATGGCAAGGCATATGGCGGCATCTGCTGGTCTCTCCCTTCTCTTCTGGGTTTCACTGCTTTCATCTTCTTGTTTCCGTGGCTTTCTCTTTCTTTGTCTGGATTTCATTCTCTTATAAAGGACTCTGGATGGGAAGCGGCTGTGGCTCAATCAGTAGGGCTCCTGTTTACCATATGGGAGGCCCCGGGTTCGGTTCCCGGGGCCTCCTGGTGAAGGCGAGCCAGCCCGCACGGCGTGGTTAGTTAACCCAGCGAGCACAAGCAGCAAGGGGGGGATAAATGAATAAATAAATAAAATCTTTAAAAAAAAAAAAAAGACTCTGGTAAGAGGATTAAGACTCACCCTGGATCACCCTTAACTGAAGTCACCTCATCAAAAGTTCCTCCTTAGAATGGGTCCACACCCAAAGGAATGGATTAGCTTTAAGAACACACTTTTCTGGAGACTCTACAGCTTTAAACCATTATACTCCTGTCATATGGTGATGTCTTTTCATTTCTTAGCTTCTGTGGCTTCCAGGTCCTCTTTATAAGACCCGTAGCAATCCAGGCTAAGGAAGGAATCCACCTGCTTCCACGGATGAACCTGGAGGACATTATGTTGAGCGAAGCAAGCCAGACACAAAAGGACAAATACTGTATGACTGCGTTACTGTGAACCAAATATATCGTGTAACATATTGTTCGATTAAAAAAAAAAAAATTATATGTATCCGGGCTATTTAACTGAGAAATGTATGTATTTATTCACCCGTGTTTACTCTTTATTTTTTAATTGTTTATATTTTCAATTATTAAATGAACAAAATAAAGTTAATTAAAAAAAAAAACCACCTGCTTCAGTTAATGAAAAAAACCAACATCTTCAAAGGGCCCTCCTTACAGTAGGTTCAGACCCACGAGGACATGGATTAAGAGTAAGAACATGTTTTTCTGGCTTACGTAGCTCCAGGCACCTGGTTCATCCACTTGGGCCACACTGCCAGGTTGACCTCTGGAGGGGCCGAGGTCCCTGCCTGTGTGCCTGACCCCCACCCCCACCCCCGATGAAAACTCTTAGAGGCCAAGGTGAACTTTCTTGGTCAGCAAGACTTTGTCCAGGCTTTTTCTCACACTGTTGTTAACCATCCAACTCCGTATGTATGGAAGCTTAAGCCTGGTCCCTCCTGGACCTGCCCTATGTGTCTTTTCCCTTTGCTGATTTTAATCTGTATCTGTTCCTTCTAATAAACTATAACCCTGAGTATAACAACAGCTTTTCTGGGACCTGTGAGTACCAGCTAATCATCTAACATGAGAGTGGTCTTGGCAATCCCCAACACATATTCTTACAACCTTCAGGCCAACACATTTCCCTGTTCTGGCACCATCTCACGAAAAACCAGTCCATTTGACAACTTTTCAGAAGTCCCGCCCACTTGTCAGACACCGTGCTTTAGGGAATTCATAAATGAACACAACTGGTTCCTGTCTCCAAGGAGCTCAGAGTTCAGAGGGCAGGACACAAAAAGAGATCAAAGACAATCACCAGGATGCAAAGTGCTTTCATGGCAGAATATGTGGCGGAGGATCGGTGGGTCCATCCTTTTTTCACTTCTGGCCAGAATGGGGACAAGTTGCAGTACCTAGTTCAGAGATTAGGCGGATGCGGCTGAGGAGCGGGGCATGTTGATGCTGAAAACCTCGAGGGAGAAGGATGTAACATGGAGAAGCCAATGATGCATGGACCAGAACTGAGTCCGGAGATTTTATTTTCTTTTAGACACCTGGAGCAATGCGGCATTGCCAGTGCCCAGAGCTACTCCAAGACATAAATGAGGCTCCTTGCCAAAGCTGTCTAAAATCTGAAACACCATCCAAGGAAGCCTGCGCCACATTCTCTGACTTCTCCACCCCTCCGACCCCTTGCCCTGCCCTCCAGAAAATACCCCTAATCAAGATTTCACTCTTCTTCCTTCTGTCTCAACAGGCCACAATCATAGCAGCCGACTCACACCCAGAACCGTGTGGGACGTTTTGCTGGTTTATAGGATTCTCATAACGTGCCTCCATTTCTGATAATACAGCAGGCCAGGTTATCAGACTCACCGTCTTGCTGAAAACAATGTCAAAGCCAGGATAAAATCTGAAGGCCTGACAATTTAGGTAATTATCAGACCAAAATTTAAGTGAAGGGCAGGAACTCTGGGAGGTGAGTGGGGCATCAAAATCACTTTGCCCCAAGGGCAGCTGCCTAACCCAGAAAATTGATGCTTCAATTTTCCTGGCCTTCTGGGGGGCAGGGAGGGTGGGAGGCAAAATAGTCTAAAAGGAGACCCTTCCTGCAATTAGGATGGGATTCCAAAGGGTTACAGCTTCAAGATAAGAAAACTCAAGTAAATTTACTCCTTCCTCCCATCCCCAGGGGATTTTAAGGAAAGTTACTTTGGCACTTAGCAGAGAAGGAGACAAATAAGTCTTTGAGAAATTATAACCTTTGCAGAACTGGTGACCCAAATTCACAACACGTGGGTGACCCAAAAGTTTGGTTCAAAGTGGCCTTGGACTGGAAGGAGTAAATGCAAACCTTCCACCATGGATACACCTTCATCTTAGGCCTCAAAGAATTTCTTCCAATGATGTCCGTCCCGAGGAAAATGAGGCTCGCACAGTCAAGAATAACAAAACACTTAAGGGAAGGAAGGCGGCAAGGGAAGAACTAGTGGAGGCAAGAGATGGCTGAAAAATGCCATAACGACTTTAGATAGGTAAGTTATCAGACACCAAATACAAAATAACTCCTTATATAATATGTTTAAAGAAATATGACATGCTTAAAAATACTGATAGGGCAGCAGTTCTCAACCAGGGACAATTTTGCCCCACAGGAGACATTTGGCAATCTCTGGAGACATTTCTGGGTGTTGCCATGGGACTGGATGGGATGCTACTGGCCTCTAGTGAGTAGGACTCAGAGGTACTGCTAAATATCCTACAACACACAGGACAGCTCCTACAGCAAAGCATTACCCAGCCCCCAATGCCAGAAACACTGCCATGGGGAAACAAAACGCTTACAAAAAAAAAATGAAGCTGGTTTGGAAAGAATCAGAGAGAACTCGTAGAAATGAAAATTTTAACAACTGGAATTGAAAATTCAATGGAAGTGGTTAACGGCAGGTGAGACATAGCCAGAGGGGGAACCGGTATATTTACCCTCCTCGTTTGACGAATGAGTAAACTGAGTCACAGAGAGTAAGCACCTTGCTTGCTGGGGAGCGAATCTCACACTGGCATTGGTCGAACATGAGATTCCATGCTTGTCACCACTCTGCCCTTCTCTGCAAACCCGAGAGAATTGTTTTCTCTCCCTGCCTGAGCCTGAATTTCTTTCCCACTTGCTATTTTCTGTGGCAAAATATTTTGGGGAAAATAGAATTTTCTGTCTAAAATGCCTGACAGAAGAAAGACACATTTGTGTTGCATTAGCATGCAGGCAACAATGCTTAGTGGGGAAAAAAAAAAAGGCACAGCAATTTCCTTCTCTAAAGCATTTACCTTCCATTAACTAATTGCATCTTACAGTTTGCAGCCAAGGGGATTGGGGTATTTATCTTTACACAGAAGCAGAGAAAAATGGAAGAAATGTACTCATAAACGCCTTCTCCCTGTAAGATACTGGAAGCTGGGATATAGGGTTCAAGGCCATTCCAGACTCAAAACTCCAGAGTCTTCAGCTGCACTATCTTAAGCAAGTTGCTTAAACTCTCCATGTTTCTCTCTCCATAAAATGGGAATCAGACTCTGGGTCCACACTCCTGGGTTTGAATCCCAGCTCCACCACTTACTAGCTGTGTGACTTTGGGCCAGTCACTTAACCTCTCTGGGCTTCAGTTTCCCCACATGTAAAATGTTACCTAATAGAATCTTTGTGAGGATTAAATGAGTTAATATTTGTAAAGTGTTCAAAACAGTGCTTAGCTCATAGTAAATGATAGCTGTTGTTATTTTCATCACCATTTAAGGCAATTATCTGGCTAATTTCTGCTGTGCAGGTAGACTGGAAGTTCGACAGGATGAGGATCAGACCTGTCTTGTTCACTGCTGTATCTGCAGGGGCTGGCATGTGGCAGGAATTCAGTAAATGCTTTTTTTTCCTTATACATTTTTTTTTTTTGAGGTACCGGGCCCGGGGATTGAACCCAGGACCTTGTATGTGGGAAGCCGGCGCTCAACCACTGAGCCACTTTGGCTCCTCTGAGGTGGTTTTTTTTTTTTTTCTGTTTGTTTGCTGTTTGCTTTTTTTTGTTTTTAGGAGGCACTGGGAACTGAACCCGGGACCTCCCATGTGGGAAGCCGGCGCTCAACTGCTTGAGGCACATCTGCTCCTTCAGTAAATGCTTTTTTAAAAAAAAATTCTGTGGGGTCAGTTGTAACTTCCCCCCTTTCATTTCTGATTGTATTTATTTGCATCTTTTCTCTTTTTTTTCTTTGTTAGTCTAGCTAAGGGTTTGTCAATTTTATTGATCTTCTCAAAGAACCAGCTTTTGGTTTTGTTGATTTTCTCTATTGTTTTTTTCTTCTCAATTTCATTTATTTCTGCTCTAATCTTTATGATTTCTTTCCTTCCTTTTGCTTTGGGATTGGTTTGCTGTTCTTTTTCTAGTTTCTCTAGTTGTTCAGTTAAATCTTTGAGTTTAGGTCTTTCTTCTTTTTTGATATAGGCATTTTAGGGCTATAAATTTCCCTCTCAAGACTGCCTTTGCTGTATCCCATAAGTTTTGATACATTGTGTTCTTGTTTTCATTCGTCTCAATATATTTACTGATTTCACTTGCAATTTCTTCTTTGACCCAGTAAATGCTTTTTGAGTGAATAAAGATTCTCATTTTCCCTTCAACATCCTCCCAAACAAAACCATGACTACCTCAGAACAGGACCCACTGGGAGCACTGCATTGCTCATCTCCTCTCATCCCCACAACAACAGAAAAGGAGACTGAGGGTCTGAAAGGCCCCACAGTCAGTGAGCAAAAGGGTCAGAAATTCACCATGTCCACTCTGATTCCAAAATCCAAGCATTCAGCCAGTTTCTAGCATCTGAAATCTTCCCCTCACATATTTCACAGCCAACTCATATGCCCTGAGAACCCCCTCACTTGTATTTTATTTTTTGCTTCTTCCTCAACTCTGTTTCTTGTCTTATATGTTTGGCTCATTCCTTGCTTCTTACAAGGCAACTTATTTAACTCAATATCTCAGGTTCCCTGATGCTCTGGGAATGACGTGCCCTACACAGACCAAGTGCAATCAGTGACCCACATACAAGGTCCTGGGTTCAATCCCCGGGCCCGGTACCTCAAAAAAAAAAAATGTATAAGGAAAAAAAAGCATTTACTGAATTCCTGCCACATGCCAGCCCCTGCAGATACAGCAGTGAACAAGACAGGTCTGATCCTCATCCTGTCGAACTTCCAGTCTACCTTGGTCAGTGCAATCGTTTCTATGCCGCTCGTCGACTAATACCGCCTGTCCTCTTGACCCCTGGGTTCACATCTTCAGACTTGATTGCCACCGTCTCGGGGGAGGTCTCAGTCCCCCGCCCTTTAGCTTTACTTTTCCCAAGTTGGCTTATTCCTCAACTCCTTTCTCAGCCAGCCTCTGCCGCTGCGTACGCGCATGCGTGTGTCTGCATGCACACATGCACACACATCCTCCCTCTCTCTTCTCACAGCCTCTTCAGCCACTAAAATTAGCTCCTTTTCCAGCCTGCGTCCCCAGCGCGGCTGTCCTGGTTTCTCTCTGGGCTCCCAGCCACTTGTGACATTGTGGCTCAGATGCCACACGCTGTCTTCCTGATACCGCGGCCGTTTCCTGAAACATGGGGTATTTTGAGATACCAGAGGGGGTGGGGTGAGGAGGGAGGGGTCTTCTCCCCTTCCTCCTCCCAGGTGTTGTTTATGAAGCCCACACATAAGCTACCTGGCACCCTCCACTGTGCCCCTCTCCCTTATTCCTGGTTTCAAAGTGTCCATGGAAAGCTGAAGCTGGTGAGGTCTCTGGGACCCAAGTGGGTTAAACCTTGATGTTTAAAAATGCAAGAACAAGAGGAAAATTGATCAGGAGGAAACAGAACAGGGTACATGGGCCAAGAAGGACAAATGCCTTGAAAGAGCAGGCAGAGGTGGATGCTCTGTCACCTTGTTGGGGCAGGGGCTCAATGCCCCTTGGGCATTTTCCTGGGACAACTCATTCGGCGAGTTATTTGTTGAGCATCTACTATGTTCCAGGCCCTGTTCTGGGCTCTGGGACAGAGCAGTGAATAGAACAAAGGTCCCCACTCTGGTGGAGCTGACTTTTTAGACAGACGATAATCAGTAAACAAATAAAAATGGTTCAGCAAGGAGCTCATCAGGGCTGGACAGAGAAATAGAGCAGAGAAGTGGGGGTGG
This sequence comes from Tolypeutes matacus, assembly GCA_026826555.1. Classification (NCBI taxonomy): domain Eukaryota; kingdom Metazoa; phylum Chordata; class Mammalia; order Cingulata; family Chlamyphoridae; genus Tolypeutes; species Tolypeutes matacus. The sequence continues at coordinate 698,369 of JAKSZT010054237.1, read as the reverse complement.
GGGTGGGGGGGAGTGTCAGAAGTGGGGTGGGGCAGTTTTGAATGACATTTGAGCAAAGGACATGAGGAAGTCAGGCAGATATCTGGGGGGAGAGTGCTCCAGGCAGAGAGAACAGTACGTGCAAAGGCCCTGGGGCTGGGCTGTGCCTAATGTGTTTGAGGAACGTCAAGGAGACTAGTATGGCTGGAGTGCAGTGAGTGAGGTGGGAGCCATGGAGGGTTCTGGGCAGAGGAGGGCTGTGACCTGGCGCAGGCATCCTCAGTCTGTTGTGGGGGGACAGACTGTGGTGGTGGTGGTGAGACAGAATTTAGAAAACAAGGGAGGAGGTGATGGGTTTAATCCAGGCGAGTGATGATGGGGATGGACCAGGACGTGAGGTGGTGAGAAGTGGGTGGATTCCGGGTAGAGTCTGCAGGTGGTGCCAACAAAACTTGCTACTGGATAGGATTTGGGGGCGGCTAAAGGAGGAGAGGAGTTGAGGATGACCCTGAAGTTTGTGGCTGCAGCACCTAGAAGGGAAGAAGCTGACTTTACTGAGACAGAAAGGATGGCCGGTTTGGGGCGACAAAGGGCAGAGGTTTTTTTTTCTGGAAGAGTCTGTACTTGATTCAACACCCCCAAAGCCACAGTTCAGGGACTGAGGTGGGGTGAGGTCGATCCCGAGCTGGCTGAGGGTTGCAGGTCAGATCAGCAACCTTATCTATAAATGGGGGTGCTAACAGCCCCAAACTCAGGTGAGGCACAAATGGGAGAATTCATGCAAAGTACTCAGGCGGCATGTGGCAGGCAAGGGCTCAGCCAACAAGAATAAAGCTAGCTGTGGCCGTGCATCCGGCTAAACTCTCACAGGCACCTGCCCGCCGCTAGGCTCTTAGGAAGTCAGGCTGAGCCGGGGATGACTAGAACCGAGGTCTCTAACTCTTTCCTTCCCGCGTCAGAGAATACCAGAATCAGCGACCTTCTTGCCCAATCCAAGCCTCGGCCCCAGAGCCAGCCTCCTGGTTTAAATCCTGTTTCTGCCAGTTCCCAGTTGTGTGGCTTGGAGCAAATCTTTCGCCTTTCTGTGCCTCGATTTCCTCATCCATGAAATGGGAATGACAGTTCCCACCACCTGGGGTGGCGGGGACAGAAGGAGATGACATCTGCCTGTCCAGCCCCACCTCGTCCAGGAGTTACATTTGTGTTCACCCTCACTGCTGGTATCTGCATTCGCCCTGAGAAATGGGTACGCAGAGCCAGATTTCACAGACGTGGAGGCAGACTCAGTGGGGTGAGAGGGCAAGGGTCTGCCTTTCCCTCTGGGCAGGTCCCTCAGCTGACCTGTCCTCATTTTTCACACCTGCAGAATGGGGATGGTGACAGAAGCTGCTAAGAGCATGGTGCCTGGAGATGAAAGGTTATTCATTCAAAGTGCTCAGAAAACGTCTGGTATTTACAGTGACCGCCGCAGGTCCCACGCCTGGGAGCTACCATAACCCACGTCTGTCCAACTCCTGGTTACTGGACTTCGCCATCGAACCCACCATTAAAAAAGCACCCCGCAAATCTCCTTTGCCTGCTCCTTTAGAAAGGACTGGACTTTGGGGACCCAAGGGGCTGCTCGGCCAAGACTCCCCAAAATGCCCCCATGGGCTGGTTCAGCCCCGGGTGGGGCCGGATGGACAGGGGAGCCTTGGCCGTGCCTGAATCCTGTCCTGGGGCACGGTGGACGCTCGCTGCTGCTTTGCTCCTGCTTCAAAGCACCCAGGCTGGAATAACCCGTTCTCCCTGCTGCCCACACACCTCAGCAACACCTGTGCAAACCTAGCAAAAGGCGTGATTCCCTCTGCCACCAGCTAGGAGTGCATTCCTTTACTCACTCATTCATTCACTTATCCGGTACCTTGACTGAGCCCCATTCTCAGGTCCTGTGCTAGGTTCAGGCATGCAGTCCTTGCTCTCCAGCTGATTAATGCATAATCACAATGGTGACAGTGGTCACACAGGTCCCCATAAAGAGGAGACCTAAACTGGCTGCATGGTGGGCATGAGGTGTGGAGGTCAGGGAACGCTTCCTGGAAGAAGAGAGTGACTACCAATAAACATGTACTTCCTTGAGCCCCATGCCCCCCAAGTGTCTCCCTGGCAATGTGGTCTGCTTCCAAGACCCCTGGACTTCCCAACAATGCAGCAAACAAAGGGCTAACACTTGGCACCAAGGGGAGCGGGGAGCCTCCTTTCTAATTGGTCGGCACCCAGGCAGCCCAGATGCTAAGCAATTTTTTTCTACCTTTTTTTTTTTTTTTTAAGGAAGTACCTGGGACCTCGTATGTGGGAAGCAGGAGCTCAACCACTGAGCTACACCCACTCCCTATGATGCTAAACATTTTAAATATCATTTCTGAGTAAGGGTCAGCAGATACAGAGGAGGCAGCATATTCCAGGTAGGCAGCAGCATGTGCAAAGGCCCTGGGGTGAGTGGGGCCGCTGATGGGGGAAGATGATGTCCCTTTCCCTATTCTCTCCCTCTAAAATGCAATAGTACCCAGAAGCCTGGCTCTGCAGTGGGGAGAATCTGTGTCCAAATCCTGGCTCCAGCACTTAGCGTCTATGTGACTTTGGATGATTGGGTGAGTGATTTTCCCTCTCTGAGCCTCATCTGTGATAATCCTCCTGGAGTTGGGGCTTGAAGCCTTGATGACACTAATGCTTGTAAAGAGCCTTTCACACAGCAGGTGCTCAATTAATGCTAGTTTCCCTTCTCCGAGGTTGACCCGCTGAGGGAAGAGAGGTGGAGGTTGCTAGACAAGAAGGTAGGCACAAAAAGAAAGAGTTGGAGCAGGTGTGGGGCAGGGATGGAGAAGAGAAGGGCAGGGGGAATCAAAGGTCTCCAGGAAGACACCCCGAGCCCAGCGCTCCTGCTCCCTGAGCCAGTGGAATCTGGAGCAAGGTTTCATCCAGCCTCGATCAGAACGGGGTGACATTTCAAAAACCCAAAATCAAAAGCTCCCTTGCCAGAGGGAGCCAGACTGCGTGGCTGTGAACTGAGCCGGGGTCAGAGAGGCAGGCAAGAAATCCGTCCCTTCCCTTCAACTGCCGATGGCTCAGAACTCAGATATCAGGTTGAGATTTGATAAAAGCTGGAGGCATCTGAGGAGGTTGTGTCACCTTCCCCACCTTTAATTCCTAGGCTGCTAGAGCCTCGGTCGACTTTCGCTCCCCTTTTCACTGTGTGGGTGAGGCAGAGATCATAACACACCATCCCCGTTTATTGCTAAGGGTTGGGAATGGAATGGGAAGGAAGAGCGTCAGGGCAGAAGACCTAAGAGAACAGGAACCAATGACTTCCTGTATCCATACTCCTTGCCTTTGACTTGTGTCATACCTTCCACCAAGAGGTGGGGTCTACTGCCCAGCCCCTTGACCCCGGGCTGGCTCACGGCTTGCTTTGGATAGTAGACTGTGAACTGCGCCATGGAACAAAACCAAGGTAGCCAGTTGGAGGATGAGAGATCCGTGGCGCAGACATCCCAGCCAAGGTCATCCCCGACCAGCCTACAGCCAGCCAACGCACACACGGGAGGGCTGCCCGGCTGCCCCGTAGCTGACCACAGGTGCTTGAATGAGCACCCGGCTGAGCTCAGCCTAAACTGCCAACCTGCAGGACTGTGAGCTAAACACAAGCAAACAAAAAATGCTTGTCCTTTTAAGCTGCTGGGTTTTGGGGCTGTTTGTTACGCAGCATTATCTTTTTTTTTTTTTAAGAACTTATTTATTTCTCTCCCTGCCCCCCGACCTCGTTGTCTTGCGCTCGCTGTCTGCTCTCTGTGTGTTCTTCTGTGTCTGCTTGTCTTCTCTTTAGGCGGCACCGGGAACCGATCCTGGGACCTTCCGGAGTGGGAGAGAGGCGCTCAATCTCTTGCGCCACCTCAGCTCCCTGGTCTTCTGCGTCTCTTATTGTCTCTCCTCTGTGTCTTTTTGTTGCGTCATCTTGCCGCACCAGCTCTCCTATGCAGGCCAGCTTGCCTTTCACCAGGAGGCTCTGGGAATCAAACCCTGGACCTCCTATATGGTAGATGGGAGTCCAATCGCTTGAGCCACATCCGCTTCCCTGTTATGCAGCATTATCATGGCAATATATAATGGATTCAAGGGGGTATATAAAAGAGATGGCTATAAGGTGAATTAAGACAGATTTTGAAAATAAAATATTCTGACTTTAAATGTGACCAATTATCAGATATAAAAATAAAAAGTTAGAGCAGTCACTGAAGGATTGGAAAAGTAAAATACATTTTCAGGCACTCTCGCAGCTAGCTTTGGCCAGATGATATATTTCTGGCCAGTAAGATGTAAGTAGAAATGTGATGGATGGTTTTGGGAAAACTTTTGCTTTGCCTGATACGAAAATGTTCAGACCTGGATGAAGCCATCCTGTCCTTGCTTCTTCATGCCTTGAATATAGATATGATGCTCGGAACTCCAGCAACTATCTTGCAACCACGAGGAAAAGGTCAATAGAATCACAGAACGGCCAAAGCCCTGCTGTTTTGTAATGTGATGAAGACAAAACTATTTGTTTATGCCACTGCAAGTAGGATATTCTGCTATTTGCCACTGAGCACATTCCTGATACATCTTCCAGATGTTTCTTCATTTCTCGGCCACACAAGACCCCACGGTAGGAATAAAGGAGCACATTTCTCCTTTCTTTTCCAGGCACAAACACACAGGATGCTGTGCTCTCCCCTGTGCAGAGGTTGTCCTGTTGATGAAATTCTCACTTCAGAGTGAGAAAAGCCCAGTTTGCTCATTTCTCCCATTCCGGAACAAATTCTACACATTGTCACCAGCCAAAGACAATAAAAATATTGCTAACTCATCCCAAGTCTCAAGTCTTAGACCCCACCTGAGTCTGGCTTGCCTCTTCTGCTTCCAATTTCTCTGCCTTTCGTTCACTCTGACCTCTGTTCTTCCCAGAACAGAAATCCCCTGGGACCCATGAGACTGGGAAGGAGAGAGAGTTCTTTGTCTCCTGAATATCAGTGGAGCCCAAACTCCCCAAAGGCCTAGTTCTGGTTTTCAGCTGCCCCTTATTTATCCCTACAGAACAGCTAGCCGTACTTCCCACCCGGGGCCAACAGGGTGCACCTTATTTCCTTCTCACTGCCGAAACCCAGAGATGAAGAGAATCTCAAAGGGCTTCACCGGGAAACCGAAACAATGGAGCTCTAATTCAGGCCAGAATTGAGTTCATGTAGCCAGCGAGGAAGAAGATGTTCTGCCCACACGAGTAGATTCAGCTCAAATGCAGGGCAAGCTGGGAGACCCAAAGAACTCACATCCCCAGAAGGGGCGCTCACTCAGGCCCCCTTACTACTTGCGTGCTCTATGTGGTCTCCCCAAATTCCCCAGAGGCATAAGCTCTGGTTGCCCTAGCGGGCAACTCATTTGCTAATGCAATTTTTATCGCATGTCTTTGCAACCCTGTCTTACTCCCCTATTCCCTCTCTCTGTTTTCCGGATCCACCAAATTGGCCCTCTCTGGTCTTTGTCTCCAGGTCAGTGGGAGCCTCTTCACTGCAAGCAAACCAGACACTGACTGGCTGTCTTGGGCATAAAAGGGAATTTTAATTAGGAAGCTCAGATAATTAACAGGGGGACTGAGGAGAGGGGTGGGCTATAAAGTGGGGGCTTCTCCCCAAATTGGAAGTTGGCCCTGGATGTTGGGGATGTTCACCAGAGCTAGCTAATGGTCTATGGAACTGAGCCTGGAACTCGGCAAGAATTACTATTATCATTATAATTACAGTTATTAACCTTATAATAGTTCATATCACTGAGCACTTATTCCATGCCAGCTTCTGCTCTACGTGCTCCGTGCATGATCTCATTTAATCCCACCTTTTGAGGTATAATTATTATCCCCATTTTACAGATGAGGAAGCTGAGCTCCAAAGAAGCACCATATCCCTTCCTCAGTCCATCCATTGGTAAATAACATCCAAAGACCCAACCTATCATGAGCCAGACATTCGTTCATTCAATCTTTAAAAACAACCCTATCGGGTAGGAACCATTTGCCGGATGAGGAAACTGAGATTCAGGGAGATACGGCACCTTGTCCAAAGTCACACGGGGTGGGAACGGTGAGGCTGGATTTTGAATCTGTTCTAAATCCAAAGCCCAAGGACTTATTTGCCGTGCTCCAAACGGCTATGTCTATATATTCCCTCTCATTTAGAGTTGCCCATACAAGAAGCAGATGAGTCACAAAGCAATGCTGCAACTGGAAGGATCTACATTTTAACGCAGGACTCACGTTTGAAACGGCCATTTGATTTTCTGGCCGCGGTATCTCAAGACATCAGACATATGGCTCCCGAGGAGTGGTCAGCCAGAGTCGTACTTCAGTTTCTGCTGCTCTGATACATCGCATCCTACCTTTTTGAGAGCTTCTCAAGTGCATTTCATGTAGCTCAGAGTAAAACCATCCCCTTGCAAAATTCCTGAAAACCTGTCCAGATGCTGCGGTATGATGCAATCTTGCTAAATGTCATTCGTGAAGAGATATATAACATCTTTCCAGTAAGCCCACCATCCCACTCTTCTGTTAAGAAAATTTGCAAAGGAGAGGAAAAAGACCCAAGAAATTAATACATCCCCCCCAAATAAGATCATCCAACTTATCATCACCTCTGGGACAGATGGTAGGCACTGCCAAATGTTTTCCTCCTTTCTTTCTTTGCCAAGCCTTCCAAACGAGAGAACCGGGACGACTGCCTCCTTTCCTTCTCAACCAAACCTCCACCTCCGAGGTTCCAGGGGTCCCCAACTTCCTTATGGACAACCCTGTCAAAGTCACTTTTCTCCTCTTAATGACAAAGCCCCAGCGGTCTCTTCTCTGCTGCAGTCGACAGAGCTGAGCGCGGCTTGCTTCTCTTCCCGACTACCTGTCCACTGTGCAGTTTGCTTCCTTCCTCTTCCTCCTCCACGCCCATCCCTAAGTGTGAGCATTTTCCTGGGTCTCTGGCCTGTCTTGAGACACCATCCCTCCTACAGGGCTTGGTCACATCGCAGTTTTAACCATCAATCTCCTTGTAGATGCCTCGAATCTGGGGAGACGGTCAGGCTCTAACATGACGTCTACATCCATCTGCTCTGAGATGTCTCACGGGGACCTCAACATGACGGAAACAAGTTCACAATCTTCTCACCAGAAGTGTCTCTCCCCCTTGCAATGATTTCACCGTTACACCAGGCAGTAGTCAGTGGGTTAGCATGTTCTGGAGTTGTTTATTTTTCTGGCGAAACTGCCCTAAATCCATCCTTTCTTTCCTATTTTCTTGATCCTACTTGGGTCCCAAATCATCTCAGACTTGAAACCATCTCAATTCCAGAACTTTATTGCATCACAACCCGTAATTTTCCTCCTCCTGGCTGTATTTATTAAGCTCCTACTGTGTACAAAGGATCATCTCACTTAATCTTCACCTCAACCCAAGGAGGTATTAATATGAGCCTAATTTAATAAATAAAGTTAGGACTAAGGAGATTAAATCATGCATGAAGGGAAGCGGCTGTGGCTCAATCAGTAGGGCTCCCGTTTACCATATGGGAGGCCCCGGGTTCGGTTCCCGGGGCCTCCTGGTGAAGGCAAGCCCGCCCACACGGCGTGGTTAGCTGACCCAGCGAGCACAAGCAGCAAGGGGGGGATAAATGAATAAATAAATAAAATCTTAAAAAAAAAAAAAATCATGCATGAAGTCACACATCTTCTAAGTGGTAGAGTCAGGATTTGAACCCACAGCCCCAAAGGACTTTTTATGTGTTTTTTTCATATTTATTTTTAAAATTTTTTATATGGAAGTTTATCATTCATACTTGAACATACATAAACAATAAGTGTATAGTAAAATTTGTGACTTTGCAAAACAAATATGCATAACATCATACAGGGCTCCCATATATCTCCCTACCACCAACACCTTGCATTGTTGTAAAACATTTGTTACAAACCATATACAAGGAATCCAGTGGCAGATGCTGGACTGTGGTTAACAGAACAAATACGAGAATGTTCTCTCACGAATGAGAGCAAATATATAATATTAATAAAGGGTGTAAATAATTGGGTGGGCTAGGGGAACATATGCCAAATGTAAGATATGGGCTATGGTTAGTAGTGATATTTTGACAATGCCCAAAGTACTTTTTACTGCAATGATGTTAAGTTCTGATTTTGAAGTCAATTGCACAAGGGAAAAAAATTGCACATACTCAAAAATTCCCTTAAAAAACCTTTAAATCATCTATAAGGTTCAGTGTACATGGTTTTGTGTATTTAAGCCTGGAGATAAATAAGAGTGTACTGCATAACGTGTATGGTACTATATGGTATAAAAGAAAGAGAATGGTATTCTACATGTGACAGATACCACTGGTTGTCCTCATAGCCATATTCTCCTCCCAAATTTCCTCAGGCAGAGCCAGCTTCCAATAAAATGGCAAAAATGCCAATAGTCATGTTCCCAGTTGAATTCAAAACTCAAAATGGTCATGTGACCCAGTCATGGCCAATAAAATGTATGGGGAAATCTGTTGGGGACACCTGGGAAAGATTTTCCTCCTGGAAAAAAGAGAAAAGCCTCCAAGGAGCGTTTTCTCTTCTCGTCCTAACTTCCTGCTTTGGGATGACACTGCAAGAGGAGGAAATGTGGCAGCCACTTTGCCATCTGGAGGCAACAAACCATGAGGTCAAAATTTAACACACTAAGGGAAGATGGAGTGAGAGGTAGAAGGACATCATGGAGCCATCCAAACTAATCCTGGCATACTTATTTGCAGATTTCTCTACTTAATGCTAATACCCCTGCTAGTCACTTCTTTTGTTACTTGCAGCAAAAAACACTTCTAACTGATACATTGGGTTATTTGAAGAACATTTATCATGCTAGTACCTTGGAGAAAGCTCGCTAAATGAAATGGTGGGAGGAAATGACCTCATTATTTAACTAATATATTCTTCATTTATTTTGTGTGTGTGCCACACAAAATTTTGTGTAAGTCAAATTTGTATAAGAGGCAATTCTTCTACATGCTCCATAATTTAGTGTTTTGAAATATCCAAGCCTATTTCCTACCAGTCTAAACGTCTCAGTCTGGTTTACTAAGATCTCCCAGCTTGATCATCCTGTCCACTCAATCTTGCAACCAATCTATTTAACATCGCTGGAATACCAGTAGGAAGCTAAGGAAACAGCCCCTGCCACATTTTAGTGCCCAGAAGCAAAATGTAAGAGTCTGAGGTTCCGTTCTTGGCTCTGCCTCTGATGCATCCTGACACTCTGTGGGAGGCCCCCAAATGTGCCTGTGCATAGTGAAAAAACAACCCATGCCCCATGTCTCTTTAGAACTGCAAACTAACCAAACAACAATAACAAAATACCTTGACTCCTAAAATTAATGGTTCTTAGGGTTAGGAAGGGACTTCTGGGTGTGAACTATGATTGTCTCCAAAAGAGGTTTATGCATGGGTGAGTTACACACTCAGGAAATACACACAGGCTGCCTAACTCAGTGTGCAACCTGCACAACCGCACACAGCATACCTGGGAACACACCCCTGTTCAGACAGCCCTTCTTCCATGCAAACCTGTTCATATCTGTGCCAAGTTATTAATGCCAAGTAGCTACCAAAGCTGATTTCAAAGTAGTTTTAGTCTACTCACAGGCATGATGTATAAGACACACCACAACTCCGGGATAGGATTACAGCGGTGGGCAAGTGTATTCTTGCCACAAATTCATGTAAGGGTTATTCCAACACTGCTGACCACACCATCTCATGTAGACGAGGAAGCATGAGGTCTCCTGTGCCTCCAGATCAATCATTCTACAGTAAACCTCCTAAACATTGGCAGGTCAAGGGACCATTGATCCATTCAACCAGTCAAAAGCATTTAATGAGCACCTACTGTGGTGCCAGGCATGGGGAATGAAACCCTGCCTTCATAGAGCCGAACTTCTAGTAGAGGCGACAGGTAAAAAATAAGATAAATAAATAAAATATCTAGTTTGTCAGAAAATGGCAAGTGCTATGAAAAAATGTCGATCAAAGAAAGAGGACAGGAAGCACTGAGATTGTAGCTAAGGGGCTAGGTGATGCTGGAGTAAAGCCTTGCAGATGAGGGGATGGATCAAGTAGTTGTCTGGAATACAGAACAGCATATGCAAGGGCCCTGAGGCAGGACTGTGCCTGGCCTATCGGAGGAACAGTGAGGAGGCTGGAGCAGCTGGAGCTGGGTAAGTGAGGGGGAAGGCAGGGGAAGTTGAGGGCGGGCAGGTGATGGGACCACATCGTGCAGGGCTTCGTGAGAACTTGAGCTTCTGCCTTGAGTGAAATGGAAACCACAGCTCTGAGCTGAAAAGTGATATGATCTACTTTATGTGTTAAAAGGATCCCTCTGGCTGCTTGTGTTGATAACAGGCTGTGGGGAAGGAGGACAGGAGCAGAGAGAGCCTGGGGGGAGGCTGCTGAAACAACCCATCTAAGAGATGTCGATGACCTTAGACCAGGATGATGACAGAGGAGGTGGGAAGTGGTGAGATCTTGTATGTTGAAGACATAACCTATAGGTTTTGCAGATTGGCCATGGGGTTTGACTGAGCAGGAGGAGCCAAGAATTTTAGCTAGAGCACATGGAAGGAGAGAGCTTCCATCAGTGAGATGGGGAAGACAGGAAGGGGCAGCTTTAGAGAGATGCTCAGAAGCTCCATATCTTGATTGTGAGATGCCTATGAAACTCCCAAAGAGGAGACTTCAAGAGAGACTCCGGCTGGAGATGTAAGTTTGGGAAGCATCAGCATAGAAGGGGTATTTAAACCCTTCAATCTCGAGGAGGTCGCCAAGGGAATAAGAGCCGGAGAAGACAAGAAAAGAGGGACTTTCATTTTCCTACATGCCCCCAAAATCTCAGCTTTGCCTCTATATTACACAATTTGATCCTCCCTGGAAAGAGGGGCCATTGTGCAGCTTCTAAAATCCCTGTATCAAGACAGGGTCTCCAAACAACCCAGCATTACGGCAAAGCTCAGTGTCTCCAGTTTGGCAGTGTCTGCTTCAGCCCGAGGCATCCACTTGCTTCCTTCCCACTGAGGTTTCCTCTGCCCACCAGACAGCCACCTCTCTGCCCTGGCAAGAAGAGTCATTAGCCCTGCAAACCGTGGAGGCAGTGGCCAGATGCCCCTCTGTCACGGCGATTCAAGAAGATAAGACCTCCATCAGATTCCAAACCTGTGGAGGGATGGATGGCAAGGTCTTCTCCAGTCCTACAGGGAAAACAGTCAAGAAACTTCGTCTCTTGCCTCGTCTGGCCTTCATTCGGGTGGGAAGAGGGAGTCTTTGTGACAACGAGGAGGAGGCATGCTGAGAGCTGTCCAGGGTGCTGAAACCGGTAACCCACTGGGCTTCCAACCATTGCACCCTGAATTAGTTTGGGTTCCCCTGAAAGCAAACCCCAAGACAAGGACTTGGGTGCAGGTGATTAACTAGGAAGGTGATTTAAGGAAATACAAATGACAAACTAGGATGGGAGGGATTGGCAGAAGGTACACTAATGAGTGAGTTTCACTGTGGGCAGCTGGGGCTCAGTCCTGGACCCTCTGAAATTATAGAATGAGCAAAAGGGGAATGCAGGGAATTTTTAGACAGACTTCCCTCACTCATTGGCTGAAACATACTTTGGGGGTGTATCTGGCACATGGACCAAGCAAACTGCGGTGATACCAGAGAAAGCCCTCTGACAGAAGAGCAGAGTGACGGGGTGTTGGAGGAGGGAGCCCTTCAGACACCTTGATTTTGGACTTCTGGCTTCCCAAACTGTAAAATAATTTCTGTTGATTTAATCCACCCAATTTGTGGTACTTTGTTATGGAAGCCCCAGTAAATCAAGAGAGGGTTTCTTTGTGAGTAAAATAAAGGAGGTAGATCACCCAGAGTACATTCAGTCCTACGATTCAATGATGCTACAAGACAAAAGTCAACCTCTTTCCCTGTTGGTCCCCAGGGACTTAGGACTTTTCCTTGCCTCTGATCTTCAACAAAACTGTCCAAAGCCTGGGGCAGTTCCCAGGACCTTCCTAAGAGGAACAAAGTATCAGAGCAGGCAGTCACCTAGAACTCAGCTGCTTTATGCCTTATCTGACATCAAGACATCCACCATAAACTCCTGGACTGTCTGACTATATCAACAGAATGGTCCCCATCACCTAAAAGAGCTTATTGAATTTCCCAGAGCACTCTGATTATCAGAAGTGTTACCACGTTCTAGCTTAACAACCATTTAATTTTACTGAGCACTTACTCAATGCTATGTAACCACAGATACAAAAACAATTATCTTCATCCCTTCCTTGGCAGTGTTCACAATCTCTTTTCCTAACATGCACAGCTATATTATGTGATCTCTTGGATATTTACATATATTTGAGCATTACAGTAAAATCTCTGTCAGTCTCAGAAATATAGCCAAGCTTTTAAAATCTCTCTTGAGCACTTTTCAGTACAATGATCAGACCTTCAAATAAAATGGAAACACACTAAAAAGGAGTTTGATAAAATTACATTTAGAATCCCTCTGATGCCCTGAGCTAAGCAGAATGAACAAAAACCGAAAAGTAAGATCATTTCCACCAAACTCCACACGTGAAGAAGGTAAAAACTTCGGTAGTCCATGAAAAATGAATGCTATTTTAATGTTGTGATCTACTTAGCAATGTGAGAAGACAATGAGTTACCCAAAATGTGCTCTTTAAAGTCATCATTATCGCAACATCAAATTAATACAGAACACAGAATTAAGATTTAGTGCATTGACACTGAGCAGAAGGCTCGATGTGCAGGACTCAGCTGCCCTGTGTCTAGCTTAGAATCCAAGAGGAGACTAAACAGCCCCTGGAATTTGATGTAATGAAATTTGAGCTATGTGCCTGATTTGAAGGAGATAGAATCACCGGACAATAAGGAAGGATGGTTGAAGAGCAGAGAAAAACAACAGAAAGCAATGCAGAAAGAATAATAAAGAAAGGAGAAGAGGATGAGACAGGAAGAGAATCTAGAACATTGGTTCCTTTAGGTTTTAGGGTTCTGGATCCCCATTGAGACTCTTATGAAAGGTACAAATCAGAAAAATAGACATACACATGCTTTTTCTGGTATACATTTTCAGAGGATTTGTGGATCCATTTAATTGTCACCATGGGTTTCCATGCCCAGGATCTATCTGTACCATATGGAGAATTTCTCATCTAGAAGCTCATCAGATGTCGGGAAACTAGAAAAAAGACCACCAGCTGTAAGCAGGCAGCAGATACAAATATCCAGGTAATGAACTGACCCCTTAAATGACTGCCCTTCAACTTAAGAATCACTTATTGAGGCTACCTCTGCACTCGAAAATACACAAGAATCCCTGGGTGGTTCGTGAACCATGTTATAAGAAACTAGGTGTTTTTAAGGCTCTTTCTTGACAGCAAGGTCAAAGCACCCCCTACCAGCAAGTCAGCCCCCAGGGAGCTTAAATTGGCACCATCATTTGCAGAGCACTTTGGCAATATCCAAAGATGTACATAATGCACAGCTCAGCAATTTCACTCCTGGGCATGTGCCCTAGAGAAACTCACTCGCAAGAAAAGAGGGAAAGCTCGGTTCAAAATAGCCCAATGCTGGAAACAACCCAAATGGATAAATACATGGTAGAATAGTCATCTCACAGAATACTATTCAGCAAGGAAAAAGGATGAATGAGAACTAGTCTTGCCAATCAGGTTAACCCCATGTTGAGTGCAAAAGGCAGGCGGTAGAAGAAAAAATGCACCAAGAAGCATTTGTAGAAAACCTCAGGCATGCAAAACAGGAACTTATATTTCTCAGGGATGCTTACTTAAGTAGAAAAATTGTAAAGATATAAACAGAAATGCTAAGCACACAATTCAGCAAAGAGCATCTGGGGAGGGGAGAAAAGGGGATGGGGCGGAAAGGAGAACACGGAGGTCTTACATTGTTTTAGAAAGGTTTCCTTTTGGTGGTGGGTTGCTCCATCACCTCCCTGCTCCTCAAATACACCAGACAACATCCAGCCCCAGGGCCTTTGCACTTGCTGTTCTCTCTGCCTGGCACGTTCCCCCTCCAGCAATCTGCATGGCTCACTCACCTCCTGTCTTAGTTTCTTAGAGGTACCACAGATTGGGTGCCTTAAAGCAATAGAACTGTATCATCTCATGGTCCTGGGGACCAGGAGCCTGACATCTAGGTGTGGACAGGGTTGGGTTTCCTTGGAAACCTGCTGGGGGGAGAGTCCTTCCTTGCCTCTTCCTACCTTCTGGTGGTTTGCCAGTAACCCTTGGTGCTCCTTGGTCTGTGGCAGCAGGACTCGAATCTCTGCCTCCATCTTCACGAGGCCATCTCCTCTGTGTTCCCTCTCCCCAGCCACGTTGGATTGAGGGCCCACCCGACTCCAAAATGACCTGATTTTAACTTAACTAAGTCCATTTGCAATGACTTTATTTCCAAATAAAGTCACACCCACAGGTAACAGGAGGCAGGATGTCGATATATCTTTTTGGGGGGGAATGCAACACAACCCATAGCACCTCCTCCCAGACCCCCGACCCTAATACATCCCACTTCCCTTCCCTGCTATATTTATTTTTTCTCCATAGTCCTACCCACCATCTAACTCACTAGATATTTCATTCACTCATTTGTTCATTCATGTATGCATTCATTCATTTTATCTGCCCGCCCCCACCACAACACAAGGACGAGGACTTCTGTCTGTACTGTTCACTGCTATGAACGAGTAGGTGCTCAATAAATACTCACTGAATGAATTCGTGCATGCACAGGTCTCAGTTGTATTCTCTACCGCGTTTTTGAATGTCTGAACAACTTTTAGGCTAAATGTTCTTTTAGCAACAACAATAACAAAAAGCCAGCCACGGGGGCTGCTTCATGGCCAAGTTTCCTAGCAAGGAAGAGAAACATGCCCAGCTCCATGACTTCAACACCTGAAACCCGTCAAGGTCCCAAGCCATAGGAGTGTGGACATGGCCAACGGAAGTCCCTCTATGAACACCCTGGTCCAATAGAGCTGGCCCAGACTCCTCACAACAGACTACACAGGCTGAATGCCTCTACAGAAACATCCCAGTACGATGCTGCTTCTTCCACAAGAAAGCGATGATGCTCCAGAATGAATGTGTTCAAAATCTGGGTTGCCAAGACCCAGGCAACACAGCATGGGTGTTAAGATTCATGACATCCGCCAACGGAGACAAAACCTGAAGGGGAACGAAGATGCCATAGAAGGGAACTCCGAGAATGGTCTCTCAGCAAAGAGATGTCTTAGAAGGGAAGAGACAGCTAAGGAGAGAAGTGGGCAGGCAAAATAGCCAGAGTCAGCATGAGAAGGCAATGTCTGTGCTGGGAACTGATAAAGGGATTTGGGCTCTGTACAGAGACCAGCTGGCTGGTCACCAAATCCATTTCTCTTTCTTCCTAAGCACAGGCTGATGTTTTCCAGCTTCCCTTGCAGCCATGTGTGGTGATGTGACTGAGTTTTAGTCAACAGGATACGAGCGGATTGAATGGGTCAGGTCCAACCAGGCCTATCAAATCTTCCAAGTATCAACTTCCATGTTCTTTTGTCTTCCGTGGTTTGATGAAGACAAACATGGAGGCCCTGGAAGTTGTGGGTTGACAATGAAGAGACACAATATGGCAATGTTCTGCGTTCCTCAATCACCATAAGAGAGAAGCTGCTAATTAAATGAAGGAGAAAAAAAAAACACACACACAAACTTCTATTGTGTCTAAGCCATTGCCTAATTTGGGACTTGTTTGTTACAGTAGCTAGTGTTACCCCATACGGAGTTCTTGAGGAAAGTATATGCACAGTCTTCAACCATGGTTTGTTGGGTACATAGCTGAAAATTTCTCAAAGGCAGTGCCACTGTGCCTTATTTACATAGTTTTTCTCCATAGTCCTTGGCTCCCAGAAGCCCTCAATAAATATATATATATTTTTTTTTGATAAAAAGAATGAAGTCTGTTTATTATTCTATCCATCCATCCATCAATCTATCCATCTGTCTGTGTATCTGTCTACCTAGTTATCAATCCATGTTCTGAACACTTGACCTCAATAAATATTTACCAACTTGAAATAAAAGCAAGACATCCCTAAGCAAAGCAAGAGAATCATACACACCGTAGTTAAAAACTTGAGTTCAGGAATCACCCAATCTTGGGCTCAAATCCCAGCTTCACCAATTACTCACTGGGTGATCTTAGGCCAGTTACTCTCTGCGTTTCAGTTTCCCCAGTGGTCAAATGGGAATATTAATATTTCCTAATTCATTGGGCTCTTGTGAGGATTAAATGGGAAGATGCACGTAAAGCACTTTGGAAGCAGTCAAATATAAAGGCTATTATTCTAATTGTAACAGAAAGTATCCTCGGTAATGTGTGGCAGAGCTACGAAAGCAGGAGGAGCAGGAGGTAGATGCACGTTAAAGAAGACCAGGGCTCAGCCTGCCCGAGCCCAGTCTGGACCACACCAACCGTTGCCTTTTCCAAAGTTTTTATATCCTCTCAGCAAGAGAAACAAGAATACGGCACGTGCCCCTTACCCTGTTAGCACCACCACGAAGTCCATCACATTCCAACCGTTCCTCAAATAAGAGCCTTTGTGGAAGGCGAACCCCAGGGCGATGATTTTAATCCCAGCCTCGAAACAGAAAATTCCAATGAAGTATGGTTCTGTGTCATCCTGGAGGGGAGAGAAGGCAAGGTCAGGACGTTTGGCTGGACAGAAGTTCCGTGGTATCTGCAGAGGGTGTCTTCCCCCAGGAAGCCAACCCACCTGGAGATCCGCAACTGCCTCCCTGACCCTCGAGCCCGCACTGTTCCACCCAACTTCCTGCCTGAAACACTCCTGTCTCAAGCCTTTTGCAAGAGATGCAGGAGCTTGGAGAGGGCACCCTATTTTTTTTTTTTTTTCTGGCCACTCAGCCAAGCAGAATTGTTTGCTCGGAGCCGAGCCATCCAATATGGTAGCCACTGGCCACGTGTGGCCGTTTACATTTAAATTAATTCAAATGAGCCGAAATTAAGAATTCGGTTCCCCAGTCACTCCCACTAGCCACATTTCAGGCAGCTGTCATTCTGGGCAGTACTTATAAGAGGACATTTCTACCACCGCAGAGAGTTCTACTGGACAGTGGGGGTTAGTGTTCATTTGTCACACACGGTCATCAGGGGCCAGCCTACCACCGACCCGCTCCCAAACTTTACACCGATGGATGACTCTCAACTGGTACCCAGTAGCACAGCCACTCAGGTTGTTGAAATATTGAAATAACACTTCTGCGCTGGCTGGTAAGTAGTCAGCCCCTCCAATTCTCCGTGCCCCTGCAGGATCATCCACTTGGTCTGGCTTCCAGCTGATAGTCTATCAAGCACCGACAGAGCCTCTATGTGGACATTTTCCCATCTCTTAAGGCAACGTTTCCCAAAATTTACTCATCGGCATTCTGGCTTCATGAGTTTTTGCCTTATCAGTTTGTCGCTGGTGCTACTATTTGCTGGCTAGTCTTCTTTCAGTTGACTACTTTTACTTAGCCTCATTTTAAGCAAAAAAAAAAAAAAAAAAGGCTTGGAATCATCGGACTGCTATGCTAGTTATATTTTTAGAATACGCGTTATAATAAATACGCAAGCATTAAAAAAGTCTTGAGGCCACTAACGCTTTGTGCATTAGGAGTGACTGCTTGCTCCCCCAGATTCATTACATCATCAGGATACTGGGAGAGGAACTGGGTTTTCTGAAGCAGGGAGCTGGGGATATTTGGAGGATCCAGAGGGGGACCTTCGTACTAGTTTCAGCTCTGACGAATCTCTCTGAATGAGCAAGTGATTTTTTTTTTTTTCCCCTTAAAGCTTTTATTTTGAAATAATTTCAAAGTTGAGCAACTGGAGTTTGAACTTCTCCCAGAGCCAACGTCTTCATTACTGACTGGCTCTTAGATGATCCCAAAGACCACTGTCGATTGTGGTGGATGTGACGGTGGCATTGTGGTGACACAAGAGAATGTCCTTGATGCAGACTTAAGTATATGGAGGTGAATCGATATGTTGGGCCAAGATAGAAATGGGGAGAGGGAACAGAGGAAGCGAATGTGGCAAAAACTTGACAACTGTTGAATCTGGGTGATGGTTTTGTGGACTTCATTGGATTGCTGTCACTATTTCGGTTTTGTTGTGTTTTTGTGTGTTTCATTTGTTTTCTCCTGTCATTATTTTTGGGTATGGTCAAAATCCTTGACGAGAACTTTGCTTTACACGCACACGTGTCTCTGTGGGTGAGGTGACCAGCTCTCATTTGGCCCCCTCCCACGGTACACACGGCTGGGTGGCGAGGGTGGGGGAGTGGACAGCGCAGGGGATGGGCAGTGAGGGCGTCTCTTCCCCCCAAACGACTGGTGCTCA
Organism: Tolypeutes matacus; assembly: GCA_026826555.1. Lineage (NCBI taxonomy): Eukaryota > Metazoa > Chordata > Mammalia > Cingulata > Chlamyphoridae > Tolypeutes > Tolypeutes matacus. The sequence continues at coordinate 679,840 of JAKSZT010054237.1, read as the reverse complement.
TGAAAGTTGGACTTCCCAGGCAGGCGGGGGGTACGGGAGTGGTCCATGACCTAACCGTGGCTCTGGGGCTCAGAGCCCACTCTGTTCCTCACTCCCCGTCCCCAAGTCAATTTACCACTAAAGCAAAGGAGAAAGACATCACTCACCAGCCTTTCCGACATTGGCGTCTTGTCATCGTCAGGCAGATGCTGCTCCAGAGCAAGGACGATGCAGTTTGCTATGATGGTGGCTAAAATCATATATTCAAAGGGAGTATCGAAGAATTAAGGAAAAAAAATGTCTGGCTTGTTTACGGGAAAGGAGAAGGGATATTCGGGAGATGTGAAGGCGCCCACGGCTTCAAAACGCTCTGAGGTCCTTCAAAGAGTCCCCCCCCCACCTGCCCTGCCACAGATGGGCCTGGATCAAACAATATTGTGCCCTTCAGTCACCCCCTAATATTTCCCACCTTTCAGATTCTCCCCCTCCTCACCAGAGGGCAGAACCATGAGGTCCAAATGACTGACGTGAAACCCTTTGGGCACCGAACCTGTGGCAGATGACTTCCTAAGGAAAACATGGATATTCTTCTTCCATCTTGCCTCCCACAGTCACTGAGCATACATTAGGCAACTACTGCGTTCCAGGGACACAGCTGAGAGCAAAACAGACAAAAAGTCCCTGCCCTCCTGGGGGAGAAACAACTAAATGAGATAACTACATGATCTTGTAGTGTGTTAGAAAGTGATGAATGGGAGGGAAGAAGGGGTGGAACACGGGGGCATTTGGGGGGGGCAGTGGGATTGTTCTGAATGACAATGCAATGAAGGATTCAGGCTATTATACATTTTGCCAAAACCTGTAAAATTGTGCAAGGCAAAGTGTAAACCATAATGTAAACTACAGACCACGGTTAGTAGCTTTAATATGTGTTCATCAATTTTAACAAATGTACCACACTCATGTAAGATGCTATTAATAGGGGAATATGGGGGAGACGGAGGGGTGAGGTACTTGGGAATCCCTTATACTTTTAATGTAACTTTTCGGTAATCTAAACTTCTTTAAAAATAAGTTTAAAAAAGGAACGCTATGAACACTATGGAGAGAAAAGGCAGGGGGTGGGATGTTGTGATTTAAAATACGATGGTCAGGGAAGCGGCTGTGGCTCAATCAGTAGAGCTCCCGTTTACCATATGGGAGGCCCCGGGTTCGGTTCCCGGGGCCTCCTGGTGAAGGCAAGCCTGCCCGCACAGCGTGGTGAGCTGACGCAGCAGAACGACCCAGCAAGGGGAGACAAGCAGAAACAGAAAAACGCACAGTAAATGGACACAGCAAGCACAAGCAACAAGGTGGCGGGTGGGGGGAGATAAATGAATGAATAAATAAAATCTTTAAAAATAAATAAATAAATAAATAAAACACGATGGTCAGAGTTGACATCAAAAGCATGAGCCACAAAACAAACAAACAAAAAACAGACAAATTGGACTTCATCGAAATTAAGAACTTTTGTGCATTAAAGGACATTACGCAAAAAGTGAAAAGACAGCCTACAGAATGGGAGAAAATATTTGCAAAGCATAAATTCTGATAAAGGTCTACAATCCAGAATAGATCTAGAATTCCTACAACGCAACAACAGGAAGACAAACAACTCAGTAAAAAAAAATGGGCTACGACGCAAATAGACATTTCTCCAAAGAAGGTATATACAAATGGCCAATAAGAAGGTGAAAAGATGCTCAACATCATCAGCCATTAGGGCAATGCAAATCAAAACCGCAGTGAGATACCACTTCACACCCACTAGGATGGCTGGTATCAAAAACATGGAAAATAATTGTTGGAGAGATTGGGACATATGGTTGGTGGGAATATAAAATGATGCAGCCCCTGTGGAAACCAGTTGGTGGCTCCTCATAAAGTTAAATATGGAATTACCAAATGACCCAACAATTCCACGCCTAGGTATATACCCCAAAGAACTGAGAATAGGTACTCAAATATTTGTACCCCAATGACCACTATTAATTTCAATGGTCAAAAGGTAGAAACCCAAATGTCCACCGACAGATGAATGGATAAACAATATGTGGTCTAGTCATCTGCTATGTGACCTTTCGTGTCTGGCTTCTTTCACTGAGCTTCATGTTTTCAGGGCTCCTCCACGTTGTACCCTGGATCAGAACTTCGTCCCTTTTTACGGCTGGATAATATTCCTCTATGTGGATAGGACCACATTTTGTTTATCCGTTCAGCCATCGGCTAGTGTGAATAATGCTGCTATGAATATCTGTGTACGAGATTTTGTGCGAACATCTGTTTTCATTTCTCTTGGGGTGGGACCGTTGGGTCATACCATAACTCTATGTTTAACTTTTTGAAGAACTGTTAGGCTGTTTCCCATAGTGGTGGCCCCATTTTACATTCTCACCAGCAATGTTCCTTGCCCTGGCTCTTTTTTTTTTTTTTTGAGGTACCAGGGGACCCCGTATGTGGAAATCCAGTGCTCAATGACATCGGCTCCCCTGAGGTGGTTTTTCTGTTTGTTTGCTTGTTGTTTTGTATTGTTTTTGTTTTTTAGGAGGCACGAGGGACTGAACCCAGGACCTCCCATGTGGGAAGCAGGTGCTCAACTGCTTGAGCCACCTCTGCTCCCCCCCATGGCTGCTTTTGATGAAACTCAAAGGACCACTTCCAGGCTTCCCCATTTCTCTGGATAACCGTCCTGCAAACCCTCACCTCTGCTCTCTGAACAGCATGTTCTCTCCTCTCTGGTCACAGACAAGCTCCTCCCAGCATCCTGGGAGCACTCCTCCAGGTTCACCAGAGAGGTGAACTGGAGAGGAGAGTCAGCTCTGCTCATCTCATACTAGACCTGATCTGCTGATGCAGCTGGTGGATGCGGACGTCCCCTGTCCCCCAGGCAGACCTCTTAGAAGCACCAAGAGCCTTAGCGAATGGCGTTGGCAATTTCTGAGGAGGTTTAGACGTTGAGAAATGGATGCTAGAGGAGGAGAAAAGTCATAGGGGGTTGGTGACTCTGTAGGAAGCTCAGCATTACTGATATTTGGGGCAAGATCAGTCTTTGCTGGAGAGGACGTCCTGTGCACTGAAAGCTGTTTTGCAGTATCTCTGATCTCTACTCATCAATGCAAGCAGCAGCACCGCCACCAGTTGTACCCTAAAATGTCTCCAGACATTGCCAATGCCCTGGGGACCGAATCATCTCCAGGTGAGAACCACTGGGGGATGGAATAATGGGTTTTGGTGAATGGGGCTGTGTGAAATCACCTCTGCCCCCACCCTAGAGTTCTCCTTTGGAAAACTAATTAGCCTCAATCTCTTGCTCAGCCCGAGAAGTAGGTCTGGCTCTCTAAAGCTGTCCCTTCCAGGGAGGAGAAGTTGAAGCATCAACCCTGTTTCAAGGTGGGAAAACAGAGCCTGAAACAGGGAAAAAAAAAAAAAAAACCCAAACCAACCAGGAACCAAAGCTGGCCAGGAAAGCAAGGCCTTCTTTGACACCAGCTTCCGTCTTTGCCTCCAGCTGAAAGCAGCGGAACCCACACTTCACACACACACTCTGAAAAGCAAATCTGGAGACTCACGGCAATTAGGGAAGCCAACAAAAGCCAGCCCTGCCGACAATCGTCTCTGATTGGCTTCCTGCCTCCGAGCTGACAGTCATTAGGAGGACAGAGGACAAAGCTGGGCTGTGTTACACAAATAATCCACCCTGCCTCCACCCTGCAGCCCGGGAAAATAAGAGACAATATTTGTACACAGAGAAGCATTGCCAAGCCTTTCTCTGGCCTCCCCTCGCTTCTGAAGCCATGATTTCAATCCGACTTCTCTCCCCCTCCCTGCCAACTCGGCCTCCTCGCTAGCTTGCTTGCTTCTAATAAAGCTGCCATCTCGCTGCCCCCTAACCCCTGGTCTCTTGCCCCTAAATTATTGGGATGTGACTTTCTTTGCATCAGCTCCATGCAGAAGGTTCCAGGAAAAGTCCCTGAAGGCCGGAAGCACACAGCACTTTTCTAAGCTGCATTATCAGGGTTTCAATTGCCCAATGTCACCTGGGCTTCCGACCTAGAGCCTTCCCGGCAAAGCAATGAAGTCTTTGTCAGCAAGTGGGCAAAGGGAAAGAGGCGCCCTGCTCTCATCATATTTATTTTTTTCAGGAGGAAAGCTTTGTCGGACGTGGCCTCGATGGCTATCAAATGTCATTTCCCTGTCCCTCGACTCACCCACAGACCTCTGCAAATGTCCACAGATGTGCACCAAGCGGGAAGCTGCAGCACTGGCATTGCCTGTTCAAAATACAGAGTCTTGGGCTCTGCCCCAACCTCCCTTCCAAATCTGCATCCTAAAAAGCTCCCCAGGAGATTCGCGTGCACATTAAAGTTTAGGAAGTTCTGCCTGAGACCTATTTCAGGGGTAGGAAGAGTTATTGTATAATTGTATCCTTGAGTCAACCAGCAAGAGGTGAGCCTGCAAATCCCCAGTTCCAAGCTTTCTCCTCCACGCTCTGACCCCAGGGAGGGGAATTCACGAGCTCTGGAATGTCAGCCTTCCACCCCCACTCAGGCAATAATCCTTCCACTGAGAAGGACGAGGGGGCTGATGAGAAACCCAAGCTCTTAATGAAACAAGAGTAGTGCTGGAATGGAACAAATAAGCAGAAAAGAAAATTTCAGCTTAATTTCCATGGAAGTGCTCAAAGCCTTGCCATGGCTCCCACCTCACTTGGAGGAAAAGCCCAAGTCTTACCTGCAGCCCACAAGGTCCAGTATCTCCCTGCCCTCACTTCCCCCTACCCTGCCCCTTACTCACTCTGCTCTAGCCACATGGGTCTTGTACAGTCCTACAGTCCTGCCTCAGGACCTTTGCACCTGCTACTCCTTCAGCCTGGAATGCTCTTTTCTGATCTCCCTGTCTAAAACCGCATGCTCTGGATACCCCCCCCACACACAATCCCTTTTCTCAACATTTATTTTGTTGTTTGTTTACTGCTTTGCCCTCAGTATCTAATTGAGTATCTGGTATATAGTAAATGTTTAATAAACACCTGTGGAAGGAAAGGTGAGCGGCTCCTGCTTTCTGTATCTCTCCCCCCCACCTCATCTCAGGTCAAGTCTCCATGGATATGCCGAGGGCACAATCAGTCTCTTAAAACAGTCAAGGGTGTGTTGGACACAAATGTGGGATGCAGAGATAACTTGCTCCATGCAGAAGCCAAAGGCTGCACTGGGTAGTGGATGCCTGGAGGCGGTGAGGCTCTCACTCCAACCCAGAGTCGTGCCTGAGCCTCCTGATTTAGGATGCTTGGGTTCTAACTCACAGCTGCGGTGAGCAATGCTCCTGCTAGCTGAGCTGAGCCTTCCTGCTCCCCAATTGGTTCAGAGAGAAAGCACCTGTGTCAGCGGGATCCAGAATAATCAGCCAGCCCAGGAGGACAAGGGGGAGGGGAGAGAAAAGATGAAAGGAGAGAAGCATCCCTGGTGTGAGCAAAAGCTGGCTCCCGAAATGACTCAGAGAAGTCAGGATAGCAGACGATCCTGCAGGCAGTACAGATACAAAAAGTCCCACCCCCACCCCCTCCAATTTGATGGATCAATACCTATAGAGAGCCAGATGGCGAGGACCCGGGGAGGGGCTGTACGTGACACTAAAAATGATCAAGTGATTCTTCAGGAGGAGGATGGGCTGTATCTGCTAACAGGAACTTGCTCTTGGGATCCAGAACTCCAAGTAAAATGAGTTCTCAAAGTGGTCGTGGCTGATGTTCCAGCTCCACAGTGACACACCGCCGAGTGCGCAGGCAATTCATCCTTCTCTTTGCAGTCCCCCCGCCCCCACTCTCATTCCCAACTTCCTGTGGCTGGTGTAAAAATCAAATCAGGTTTGTTAACTTGCCAAGACCTCACTCCCACTATGCGGGCTGCATGGGCACGTTCTGAAGAGTCAGATACTTCAGTGAGCCCACTGAGCTTTTGAGCGTGTCGGAAGAAACCGAGCAGACCTATTTTCACGTTCGTTAGATGCTTCCCTCAATTACCAGGACAAGGGTGGGGCTCTAGGGGTTTAGGGCATATTCTTTGCTCCACTAAACAAATGCCACAATTTAACTCGGCAATATGATCAACTATGATGGGGCCATTAAAAAACACAACAATCATAATTACAGCTATCGTTTAGCGGGTGCTTCCTTTGGGCAGACACTGTGCTAATGCACACACTATTTCAGTTTAATCATTGCAACAACTCTACCAGGTGGATTCTGTTGTAAGCCCCATTCTTCAGGTAAGGAAATTAAGGCTCAGAGAGGTTAATAAACAAATGGGCTCAAAGCCAAGTCTGCCTGATGCCTTAGTCTATGTTCAAGCTGGTGGTACCTTTTAGAAGATGGATGGATTTGCTTTACTTAAAAATTGGGGTGAGAGTACACCTGGAGGTTTGACCATATGGAGTAGACTAAATGGATTAGACCTCACCCCAGCCCCTGCAACCAGTAGCTACAGTTTAGTTTAGTAACGATCAACCATCGTGTGTGCTATTCTGTATCCTCACATGCGTACCCAAGTACAATGCACATTCCAAGTGGGTCATATTGATGGATTTCAACTTGCAAAAATACAAACAATCTCCAGTTCTCAGTCGCCAGCTTCAAACTCTCAGACACACAGTATCCGCCAAAATCAAGCCTAGAAAAGAGCTCGCCACCAGCTGGACAGCCAGAGACTCTGGCAGGAACGGCAAGATAACGAGGGCAAACTCGGAAGCGCCCAGGGTGCGTTCAGCACCACGGCCAGCGGCAGGAGGCGCACGTCGGATTTCGCAACCACCCAGAGATGGCGAGGCTGGCCGGGTGGGGCAAGCAAACCCCTCTCCAAAGACACTTCTAAACGCCTACATTTCACAATACAGGGTAGAACCAAAATAAATAAATAAATAAGGAGCCGCATTAGGTCAACAGGAAAATCAAATAAAGAGATGGCGATTAAAAAACCCAAATGGGTTTGATGGGTCATTTGCTCTTCCATATCATGTAAGGACTTTCAACACTTTGATTCTGAAAGGAGAGGCAGCTGGATCGAGCCTTCTCTTGGAAAGGTGGAATCAGCTGGACAAGAAATAGGAGATCGGAGGAACGGAAAAGTTTGGGGTCAGACACGGCTCACGTGACTTTGATCTTGGGCAAGAGAATTCAGTCTCTGAGACTTAATTCCCCCGTGTGTAAAGTTAGAAAATTAGCACACACCTCATAGGGTTGTGTGAGGATGGACTAAAGTTGAAACACACAAGAGGCTTAGAACATATAGTAAGTGCTCAGTTAAATGGGAGCACTGTATTATTGTCACTGTGGTCATTTCATGATTAGAAAACTAAACATGCTTATGAAAAGAAAGCTTAGGATGAGGTTCATCTCATTGTAATTACCCAATAAATATTTATTTTCTTATGATTATTGTTACTATGATGATTAGCTTTTCCTCTTTCTCTTTTACCCATGTATGTCTCGGTTCCTTCTGTATGCCCAAGTTCCACTCTCCTCATGGATGGCTAGACTTCTTGAGTCTGAAACATTTCTGAGAGCAGAATGCAGTGCTCATGCATGACCCCTTCTCCGAGTATCGGGTTCAAAATGAATTTTGTGGAAGTCTCCATTGGTTTTGCATCTCTTATCTCCCCTCGACTCTCTTCTCAACCCTTTGCTTGCAAGGGTTAGATTCAGCCAGCTTTTCCTCTGGGCCCTGACCCAGAGAGAGAAGCAACCATCTGGATAGCCCTCAACTACTTTTAAGTAACAAATAGTTTTAATTATAAAAGGAACGCATGCTTATTGTAATTTTTCATCATTTAAAAAATGTATCATGTAGCATTCAAAAAGTGAAAAGTCTTGCCCCCCCCACCCCAATCCCACTTTTCAGGAGTAACAGATGGTGTGTATATTTCAGATTTTCCCTGAATACATCTTTTTGCACGGGCTCTTCTCCCTTCTTGGGTTACCCATCCCCAGATATAAGCAGGGCTCATTCCCTCATCTCCTTCAGGTTTTGCTAAAACATCCCTGATGGCCATCTCTAAAAATCTCAGCCCTGCCAACACCTCCTTCCCCCTTCCCTGTTGTATTTGTAATTCTTAGCACACTTATCACATCTACAAAACTATACATTTCATTTATCTATCTTCTTTATGATAGTCTCCCACACTAGAATGTCTGCCCCATTAGGCAGAGATTTGTCTGGCTTGTTCACCGCTGTGTCACAGTACCTAGGACACTGCCCAATACTCAGTATGTAACGTACTCAATGAATATTGCTGAATGAATAGAAACAAACACACAAAATCACGTTTTCTCTTTACAAATATGGGTTCATAATACATAATGTTCTGCAATTTGCCATGCCCCTTGCCACGCAGGACATATTTTTCCACATCAGTATGATGGACCTCACTCTTTAAAAAGGCTGTTCAGTATTCCAGTGAATTGATTGTATCATCACTTATTTAATCATTCCCCTAAACACCTCCAGTTTTTTGTTTTTTTTTTTTCTTCCTATTTCAAGCAAAGCTGTGATGAATAAGCTGACCATACATCCTAGTGCACTTGGTGAGAATTTTTCTGCAGGATAAATTCCTGGATGTGGAATTGGCTGGGATACACATTTGACATTCCATAGACACTGCCAAATCACCCCTGGAGATTTACAGGGCTATATTTTTCAGTTTTGTAAATGTGAGCTGCGTGTGTGCATGTGCACATGTGTGTGTATATGTGTGTGTGTTCCTTCTGAAAGTAAATCCATAGTTGCAATGGGTAAATTGCTCAGACCAAGAAGTGTAAACGTGGAAGAGTTAACAAGACTCAAGAAAAGCATGCACACACACACTAAAGCAGAATGAAATTTCTTTGATGAAAAGAGAAAGGATGAAAAAGTACTGAAACAAGTTCAAAGCAGGAGGTGTTGGTCAATTTTAGACTCTTGGGGACTGGGAGGAGAGTGAGGAGTGAGGATGCCGTAGGGTTAGACTCCAAGTAAAAACTGAAGACTTCTCTCTTTGTTTTTTTTTTTAAGGACAATAAAGTTCCCTGGTGACCTCTGAGTGGTGTGAGATCTTCGTCTCCACCCGATCGATATGCAACCACTTTCTCTGATAGGTTCACTCTGGAGACGGGGAGCCCTTCTCTCTTTTGCTGCATTCTCACTTTCGTTCAGTAGTCAGTGAAATCCTCCAATGAACTCAGCATCATCTTCTCCACTCATTCTGTCTAACTCTTGGTTTAAACTCAAACCTGGAAATTTTCTGAAGACCCCTCTACCCTTTCTGGTGGAGTCTTATTTTCTATGACTCAGTTTCAAGGTGGTGGGACCATCTTCTTTCCTTCATCGCTGGAAGTGAGCCCTACCTCCTCATCATTGACAAATGTCTTCTCGAAGCCAATTCAGCCATACACGCCCAGAAACATCACCAGCCACCTCCAAAATATCCTTTTGCAGCACGCTTCTCATTAGCCCCCACGTTCCTCCTCCCAGCTCACAAATTCTCTTCAACACAAACAAACATCAATTCTGTCAAGCCCTGCTTCCACTGTTCTACCATTTCTCACCACTTCTCCTGCACTCATCATCTTCCTCGTCAACCTGAAAAAAGCCCAGCTCTAGATGAACTCAACCTGTTGCCTCCTCTGTACCTGTGTGATGGAACATTCCTGAACAAGATGAACAAATTGGGCTGATCTCATTAAAATCATGATGCTAAGCCTCAAATGGGCAGTCAGGAATTCCAGCACCCAGGACGGGAGAAGACACCAATGCACACTGATGGGAATGACTCAGTGTGGAGAAATAAATACTCTCCCATCTTTTAAAATCCTAAACTTGACCCCAGATCTTCCTCCATTTCCAGTCCATTTCTCCACTCCCCTTCATGAAAAAGAAATTGATTACACATGCTGCCTCCACTTCTTCACCTTCCGTTCATCTTCTTGCCTCTCCAGGTGGCTTCTAGCCCCATCACTCAATCAAAACCCCTTCAGTTGGAGTCACCGAAGACCTCCAGGCTACCAAATCCCACGACTGTTCTTTGTGATCAGATTACTTGACCACACCCTCTTTCAGGAGAAGCACCTGCTCCTAGCTTTTCTCTACACTTTTAAGTCTCCCCAATTTTATCTCTCCTCTTCTACCCAATTTTTAAGTTGGTCTCCCTTGGGGTTCAATCCTAGATAATCTTCCCCTTCCATATCTATACCCTCTTTCCAGGAGATCTCATGCATTTTTATGTGTTTTGACATTCTCCTGGTTTTTTTCCCCAAAAACATCCTCTCATTGGTCCATTCAGTGTCCCAGCATGGGCAAGCTGAGTCCTATGAACTGCATCGTCCAGGAGGAGGAGAAGGAGTATTTATTCATTCCAATTCCTCCCTGGGGCAGAGTGAGATTCTGGTGGTCCTATGTCTTTCTGCACCTTCCCCAGGGCATCTCAAAATTGACAGGAGTGTCTACCAGCTTCCTGGGGCAGCTGTAACTAATCACCACAAACCGGGTGCCTTAAAACAACAGACGTTTATTTTCTTACAGTTCTAGAGGCCAGACATCTGAAATCCAAGTGTTGGCAGGGCTGTGTTCCATCCGAAGACTCTAGTGGGGGATCCTTCCTTGTCTCCTCCAACTTCTGGTGGCTCCAGGCATTCCTTGGCTTGTAGCAGCATCACTCCAGTCTCTTCTTTGTCTTCAATTACCTGCTTCCCTCTGTCTTCTCCCCTTCTCTTCTTTTCTAAGGACACCTGTCATTGAAGTGTCCAGGGTGACCTCATGTTGAGCCTTAATTTTATTTACATCTGCAAAGACCCTATTTCTAAATAAGGTCATATTCTGAAGTTCCAGGTGGACATGAAGTTTGGGGGGGGGGACACTAAGTCCAAACTCTTCAATAAACCCATCTCCCTCCCAATCTTTACCTTTTAGGTGAATCATCTCACCAGTCACCTGGTGGACCAGGTAAAGTTGTCTAAACCGACCCTTTTTTTTCCTGCATCTTCCTCACCCTACAGCTGATGTACCACCAGGTCCCACCAATTCTACTTCCAAAAATAGACCCCAAATCTTCCCACTTGATGACCCCACAATATTCCCACCACACCACCCAAGGCTGAGCTACCATCCCCGCCCACCTGGATGACTGAATTTGGTTGTCTACTGCAATATCAGTTGCCTCCTAAGAGGTCTACTTCTGTCCATCCTACTGACCTCGAACTCATTCTCTACATAGAAGTCAGAGGGATATTTCTCTAAATGGAAAGCAGCTCTGTCCCTATCTTGCTTAAAATCCTATGGGGATTACCTGTTGCAGGTAGAATAAAGTCCACCTCCAAATCTCGCTCTAGAAGGTCTTGTGTGACCCACTTCTGCCAACCTCTTGGGCATCCTCCCACCTTGTATCCCCTTTGCTCATTAGGGTCTAGCTACACTGGCTCTCCCACCCCTGGGCCTTTGCACATGCTGTTCCCTCTGCCTAGGATTCTCTACCCCTCTCTCACTCTGCTCCCAGCTCAATGCTTCCTCCAAAAAGTGCACCTTTGTTCTCTGGGTTATTCTGCATCCAAAGGACCTGTAGTGACTTGAAAGGTGGCTTCTAAAAGATATATTCATGTCCTAACCCCTGGAACCTGTGAATGTAACCTTAATTGGAAAAAGGGTCTTTGCAGATGTAATTAAGATTAATTATCTTGACACAAAATCATCCTGAACGATCAAGGAAGTCTTTAAATCCAATGACAAGTGTCCTTATAAGAGACAGAAGAGGAAAAGACCGACAGAGAAGAGAAGTAATCTAGATGCAGAGATTGGAGTGATGCAGCTACAGGCCAAGGAGTATCAGCAGCCACCAGAACCCAGAAGAAAGGAAAGGAATTGCCCCTAGAGCCTCTGGAGGGAGCATGGCCCTGACAACACCTTGACTTTCGACTTCTGGCCTCCAGAATTGTGAGAGTAATATTTGTTGTTTTAAGCCACCCGGTTGGCAGTAATTTGTTCTGGCAGCCACAGGAAACTAAGATAGGACCCTATTGGTTTTCTTCCCCACACTTACCACAATTAGAAGTTATGTCTGTATTTGCTTATTTCCCTATTTAATACCTTCTTTCCCAGGAACCACTTCTGTCTTGCTCACTTTTAAATCTAAGGACTGGGCACACAAGCAGGACCCCAATTAATGTTTGTTGAATGAGCAAATCCATATCTACTTCATTTTTTCTTTTACATCTCGTCGGAAGTCCTTTCTACATCTTCCACTTTCTCTTCCAACTCTCCCAGCTGTTGCATTGGCAACTCAAGCTGAACAGATTTTCCGGAAAGCCTCAACGCCATGATGAAACCTCTCCTTTGCTCCCCTTACACTTCCCCCAAATATTTGGGTCTGCTTGCCATTTCCTTTGCTGGCCCTGCCATCCTCAAAGATTCTCCTTGGAACTTTATCATTAAAAAATAAACCAACATATTCTGTGCCTCCAGAAGAAGCTTTTACTTTTGCTAACTCTATTGATTTAATCCTAGAGGCTGCTGGCAGTGGTCCCAGGAGCTTAATCAATATGACAATACCCAACACAGCCAGAACATCAAGGAGCCTCCGCCAAGATCTCCTGCTTGGGTCTTCACTGACCCGACTGAGTTGCATGCAACAACGAAGAAAGATTTACAGTAAGGGACAGGATATTTGTGACTTCTCCAGCATCCTGCTTAGGTGAGCAAAAGGAAATGCCTTCAAGCTTGAGGCACTTCAGAGGTATTTGTTAATTTGCTACTACTACTGATTCCCAGTGGAGCTAAGCAAGCAAAAATAAAATAAAAAGAGAGAGAGAACAACAGAGGAACCCTGCAGGTTCTAGAACCTGAGTATAAATGCCATGGCAGGGTGAGCAAGGGTAGAACAGGCAAAAAGGAGGTGGGGAGAGGAAGATGAAGATGGCAGGAGTTAGAACTGAATTGGAACAGGGAATCCTTCATCCCTCAGCAGATACTAAGTGACCCGGGAAGGAAAGAAAAAGGTCATAGGAAGAAGGAGGTTGAGAGTGACCGAATTAATGACAAATACTTAAGAAACCATTACTCTCTTATAAGGAATGGTCAAACAATTCTTTCCCACATTTTTCCAAGAGTAATAGACGGGGGGAAATGTAGAGGCCCTAGAGGAAGAAGGCATAAAGGAGGTAATATTTGTTAACCAGAAGCTTACATACACGTGATTACACTTACTCGCTATAACTTTGTGCTTAGATGTCAGCCTCATTACCCAGATGACAAAGTACTACAGTCAGCATAGTCCAGGTCCTGCTGCAGTAACAAACAACCCCCAAATCTTGGTGGTTGAAAACATCACAGGTCTATTTTCTTGCTCATGTCCATTGCAAGTGGGATGGGGGTTTCTGTTCTATGTCATCATCTCTCCAGCACCTAGTCAGACGGAGGCTCTGTCTCTGCATATCCATGATGGTGGAGGCAGAGCTCACACACTTCTGCCATTTCCCCTCACACTTCATTGGCTAAAGCAAGTCACATGGTTACGTCTAACTTCAAGGAGGTAAGAAGGTGAAACCCAACTGTATGTCCAGAAGGAGAACCAGTACTATTAGCTGAGCAAAGTGAAGGATTCCCACTCTGAGGACAATTAAACGACTTGTTCAAAGTCAAAGAGCTTTGAGGGTAGTAAAAGTGGGATATGGCCTGAGGACCATGTGGCCCAAGTTCTTTTAGCTCCACCATCCTGCAAATAAAAGAAGTTGAGGGGAAGTGGATGTGGCTCAGCCAGTTGGGCACCTGCCTACCACACGGGAGGTCCTGGGTTTGGGTCCTGGTACCTCCTAAAAGAAGACAAGCAGATGCTACCCCCACCACAAACCAGCAGACGCTGCAGCTTGCGGGGAGCAGATGTGGCTCAGGCCATTGGGCACTTGCCTTTCATGTGGGAGGTTGCAGGTTTGGTTTCCGGTGCCTCTTGGAGAAGGCGAGCAAACAATGAGCATACAGACGTGAGAAACTTCGGGGAGGGGGCGGGGATAAATAAAATAAATAAATGAATCTTTTTTGAAAAAAGGAGTTGAGAATAAAATTTAGATAGTAAGGAGAAATATCCTTGGAGGGGGAGGAAGAACAAGGAAAAATAATAACAGCAAGTGAGGGAAAGATAGGAGCCAGAAAACTAAAACTGGAGCTTAATTGGAAAGGTCTTAGCTTTAGAAACCAGAACACATTGCAAACAGAAGAAAAGGGGTGGGAACTTTCACATTCCTTTCACAGAGGCTGGGGTGGGAATTTATATGAGGCTGTGGAAGGAAGTAGGGGCTTCTTGTTTTTGCCCTAAAAGCTGCCACCTCGCTCATGTTGAAGGTCCAACAGATGCTAGTTGGTATAAGAGGAGCCCCAAGAAGCTCAGGCCAGGGCTTGCCAGCACTCCTGTCAGCAGCACCAGCTCTCCTTGGCCATTTTCCTGCTCAGTTCTGGGAAATCTGGACCAGAGCTGGATGGTGTTCCAGAACGGATAGTGCTGGCTTGGACTTTCTGCACACTCCTCCCCTATCTCTACCGAGGCCAGAAAGAAAGTACAAAAAGAAACCGGCTCTGCTGTACTCCTGGTCAGCAGGCGGGAATTCTAAATAAACGGTTAGGTTAGTTGAGTATCAGAGCAAGGCTGCAGGAAAGCATCTGCCATCACTGCCAATTCATCATCACCATTTCCATTTTGAGCGCTTACCGGGTGCTGCCTGAATGCTTTTTGTGCATTATTGCATTGAGCCCAACTGCCTATCTGTGTCCAGAAATCTTACTGGTCAACTCTCCAATTGGGCAGTGCCTGATGTGTTTGTGCTCAGACTCCAAGGGGAGAGGAGCTCAGAGATCATGCATTTACATCTTTTCTGTGGCTGTTTTTGCTGCAACAGCAGAATTAAGTAGTCCCAGCAGAGACCATGTGACCTGCAAAGGTTTGGCTGTTCACTGTCTATAGCCCTTTGCAGAAAGAGTTTGTCGACCGCTGTACTACAGTAACAATATATACTTGTCTAGTTATAGATAGCGTATAATATTGAACTATCTATTAATATAGATAATAGATCACATACTGTAGAACATACTCACTTATACTTATAGCATGCATTTATATACTAATACAATTACATCATATGAAAGGATATAATTGCCATTATAATTAGCACATCCTGAATGCTTGCCACGTACTGGACACTGGGCTAAGATTTTTTTTTGCCTACTTTAGAGCCTCAAAATCGTTCAGTGACTCATTGAATTAGGACATTATCGTGCTCATTATAATTATTATCGATTATAAGCAAGGGCTCTGGAGCCAGACAGCCTGGGTTCAAATCTCACTTCCGCTGCAAATCCTTCTGACGGTTTTCTCGTCTGTTACCTGAGACGATGACAATAGCATCCATCCCTCAGGGCCGTTGAAAGGATGAGATTAACTGATGCAAAGTGAGCTGCTTGGAAGACTGCCTGGAGCTCTGATTCCCATTATTGTCCTCATTTGACAGACGAGGAAACCGAGGCACAGGAAGGTGAAGTCACCTGAGTGAAACCTGGGTAGCCTCTCAATCATCATTGCCGGAAGCCAGATCTGGCACAGTTGGAGTCAGCAAAGAGGAGGATGAGAGCAAGGGGGCAGCCACACACGCGGCCCCAAATGCCTCTCTGGGCTGTTGTGCTGGACCTGGGAGTGGCTGGGAAGGCAGGGACCAGGGTGGTCAGCCACCAGGGGCAAGGAGAGAGCTTCCCCTCTTCCATCCTCCACTGAGGCAGGAGAGGCCAGTTAAGCTTGAATAGAGGAAGCCAAGAAAGTGACAGTCCTATCATCTCAGAACCTTGGAGGAGCTCAAAGGAGTGGGCAAGGCTGAGAGGGGACAGGCTACTGTTCCAGGCACTGGGCTGACCCTGGGGGCTGGAGACAGGCGGGGGGGGGCATCCGCTGCTAACATAGCCAGACTAGATGGCAGTGGGGTGGGCAGGAGCCACTATTCACACAGCAGGGTTACCATTTCACTTGTGCGTCTACTTCTGGCTGCCAAGATAAGCTCAAAGGAGAGGCAGGTGGGAAGCAGATGTGGCTCAAGTGATTGAGCTCCCGCCTACCACATGAAAGGTCCCGGGTTCCATTCCTAGTGCCTCTTAAAGAAGACGAGCAAGGCAGCAGGCTGATGCGATAGGCTGGCGCGGCGAGCTGATGCAACAAGAGACACAAGGAGGAAAACATAATGAGAGACACAAAAAAGCAGGGAGCAGAGGTGGCTCAAGTGATTAGGGGCCTCCCTTCCACATGGGAGGTCCTGGGTTTGGTTCCCGGTGCCTCCTAAAAGGAAGACGAGCAGACACAGCAAGTGCAAACAACGAGGGAAGTGGGGAGAAGTAGATAAATAAAAAAATAAATCTTAAAAAAAAAGAGAGAGAGAGGCAGGAGCAGGTGAGGGGGACAGAGTCACTTCCTGACCCTAGGATCCAAGCCCACCTCCTCGGGCTCAGCCCAAGGGTCCTTTCCTAGGCTTCACCTCCAGCAAGATGGTTGGTTGCTTCGGGCAGGAAGCTTCTGGCTGTGACCCCGTCCAGATGCCCCCTCCCCGCTCTAGCCTTGGGTTAAACTGAGGGCCTCACCAGGGGCACAGATGCCTACTGAGACCCCCAACTCCTGTGGCCACAGCAGGAGTGACTGTGGCCTTGGAAAGAAAGCTCTTGGAGCAGAGGGCCTGGGATCAAATTGAACACTCCCAGGAACACGGAAAGATTTTCAGGAAAAGAGAAAGAAGCTCCGAGCTAGGAAAGAATGAGAGAGGGAAAAGAAAAGGAGGGGGGCAAGGTGCCAGAATTTGGAGAGAACCAATAATTACCAGTAACAGTGGCAACCATAATAAAAAGACTAATAGCAGCAAAGTAGACCTTTGGGTTGTTGTTTTTTGTTTGGTTTGGTTTGGTTTTGCCACGTGGGACCCTCATTTCTCCTTGGAGAAGAGACAGAAATGTAGAGTTTCTGTTTGGGGTGATGGGAAAGTTCTGGAAATGGATGGTGGCGAGGGGAGCACATCATGGTGAATGTGACGAAACCCACTGAAAGGTAGGCTTGGGAGGCATTGAGATGGGAAAATTTATGTTGTATGTATGTTTCCACAATTCAAAAAAGAACAAGAGCCACTAAAGAGGCAATGGCAATTAAATGCAATACATGATCTCAGACTGGATCTAATAATGGGGGGAGAAAAGGCCCCCCAAAAATATAGACTATAATTTTATATCAATGTTAAAGTTCTTAAATTTGATAACTGCACTTAAGGTGGTTATAAAAGTGAATATACTTGATCTCAGGAAATGAACATGGAAATGTTAAGCATTCAGGAAGTACGATGCTTACAACCAGGAAATGAACATGGAAATGTTAAGCGTTCAAGAAGTACGATGCAGGGAAGCGGATGTGGCTCAATCGATAGAGCTCCTGTTTACCATATGGGAGGCCCCGGGTTCGATTCCCGGGGCCTCCTGGTGAAGACAAGCCAGCCCGCGCGGCGCGGTGAGCTGACGCAGCAAGATGACGCAAAAAAGGGAGACAAGCAGACACAGAAAAAAAAAAAAAAAAAAAAACGCACAGCAAATGGACACAGCAAGCACAAGCAGCAAGGGGGGGATAAAGAAATAAATAAAATCTTTAAAAAAAAGAAGTACGATGCATACAACCAGGAAATGAACATGGAAATGTTAAGCGTTCAGGAAGTATGATGCATACAACCTACTCTCAAATGTTTAGAAAATAGATAAATAAAGCAAATGGATAGATAGATGGATAAAGCAAATGTGGCAAAATGTTAAGAGTTGGTGGATCTGGGTATTGGAGGGTAGGGAGTATTTTGGAGTTCTCTGTCTGGGTTTTGCACTCCTTTTGTAACTGTCCTGTACATTGGAAATTATTTCAAAATAAAAATTTATGAATGAAAATAAAAGACAGTGTGATGTGTTCAGCTAAGCCGAGCCTCCTGGATGCACACGTGGGCCTAATTTCCCTGCCTCCCCTGCACTTAGGAGGGGCTGCAGGTGTGGCCGTTTTCTGCTGCCGAGACTCCCCTGTCTGTGCTTTGCTCAGGGAGGCTGACCTGTGTGAACTGTGGTATTGGGCTCCCTGCCCTCTGGCTTCCAGTTAAATGTGAACAACGGGGAGATCTGGCAGGAGACTGGGGTGGGGGACAGTGAACGCATCTATTCTGCTGGTTCAAGAGGTGGCAGCTCCTATCAAGAAGCCCTCTTGGGAAGCAGATGCGGCTCAAGTGATTGGGCTCCTGTCTACCATGTGGGAGGCCCCGGGTTCGATTCCCAGGGCCTCCTGGTGAGCGCGAGCAGGCCCGCGCCCGCAGAGAGCCAATGCAGCAAGATGACGCAACAAAGGGAGACAAGCAGACACAGAAAAACATGCAGCGAGTGGACACAGAGAGTAGACAGCGAGCACAAGTGGCAAAGGGGCGGGGAGAAATAAATAAAATAAATCTTTCAAAAAAAAGAAGCCCTCTTGACATGCTTCTCTTTCTGTTTCTTGAGTGCATGCTCACTTTCTGTTTTGCTAACTGCCCACACCTTTGTACACTAACTCTTCATTTCTTGAAGTGTGTCTTCTTTCTCCTACTTGGACCCTCACTGACGTACCATAGGGTGAAAGGCTCCATCCAAACCTCCCGTGTGAGCCTTCACACACCCTCTTTCTCTACAGGCTGGATGCAAACAGCTTTCACTTCTCAGGCGAGGCTGGAGCCACAAGCCAGAAAGAGCCTGGGTCCTGAAATCACCAGATGGAGGGCCGTTCGCTGCCTATCCGGCTGGCAATTAAGCGGGTGAGAAGTAAATTCCTATTGTGCGAAGCCTCTGAGACATGGAGATGTTTGTTACAGCAGCTAACATACCCTAATACATCCTTAAGACGCTCACTCCTGAGCTCTGTGAGGTTGGCTCCACCCCCAATCCCAGAGAAAGACCATGTGACTCTGGCCCCAACCAATCAGGGCCCCCTTCCCTCACCTTCCATCTCCCCATAGTGATTGGTCCAGGCATGAGCACATGACCCCCAGCAGAGCCAATCCAAAGCAAGAAGTCATTTGCAGGGAATTCTGGGAAGATGGTGGGAAAAGAGAGAAACCTTTTGGGGATTCTACAGCCAGTTCATCTCCCTGGGGAGGCTGGAAGCTACCAGAAAAAAAGCAGAACCAAGGAACAGACAGAGAAACTGAGGCCTAAAGATGTCATCTGATCCCTGGATCCAGACAAGCCTGAAGCAGACCATTCCCTGGACTCTCAGTGCCATGAGCCATTAACTTCACCCCTGCTTCTGGTTCAAGCTCGATGGAGTTTTCTTCTGCTTGCAACCAAAGGGCATTAATTGATGCCGGTAGTTAACATGTAATGAGCTCCCTCTGTGTCACAGCAGTTCCGGAGGGAGTTATTCTTATTTTAATTCCCATTTCACAGCCAGGGGAACTGAGCCCCAGTAAATCTGGCAGGATTACAGATGGGTTGCAAGAGATTCTGCTTGGGGAGTGGATTGTATAAACAGGATTGGGCAGTGCGATGGTTACTTTCAAGTGTCAACTTGGGTACGCCGTAGTACCCAGTTATTTAACCCGTCACTAAGGTAGATGGTACTGTGAAGGTATTTCATAGATATGGCTAACATCTACAATCAATTGACATTAAGTAGAGGAGATCGCCCTTGAGAAAGTGGGTGGGCCCCAGCCAAGTAGTCAAAAAGGCTTTAAGAGCAGAAACCGAGGTTTTCCAGAGGAGAAGAAATTCTGCCTCAAGATTGCCCATCAATGCCCGCTTGAGTTTCCAGCCTGCCGGGCTGCCCTACAGATTTCAAACTTGCCAGACTCCATGATTGCATAAGCTTACTCCTTAAAATAAATCTCTTTATACATCTTATTGGTTCTGTTTCCCTGGAGAACCTGACTGATTGATACAGGCAGGAAGTCAAAGAACCAGGATTCCAGTTCCGTCGCCATCATCTTTTGTGCGATCTCAGGTGTGCCAGTTAACTCCCCCCGTGGCTGTCATAAAACTGCCATAAAAACCCTTGTCCCTCTTCCCCACCCATCTCATAGGGCCGGTGAGGGTGACAAAATGAAGCAATAGCTAAAAGGTGCTTTGAAGGAAAGGTTACCAACGTATCGTTTTTTAATCATCATTAATAAACGGTCATTGGCGAGTTGGTTCCAGAAAGCCCAGGGGGCCAGGGGCTGTCCAGTGAGTCCCTTGGCCAGGATTCCAAAGACCATCTGTGGCAAGCACGCTCTCAAGAGCACACATCCTTGGCAGGGTCACAAACAGCTTTCCTCAACCAGAAAAGGACGAGGGATAGAGAGAGGGGTGAGAAGGGAAAAATCAGGCCTGCTCAAAATATCTTTCAATCCAATCAATATTTTCCATTCCCAAAGCCACCAACTTAGTCCAAGGCAAGCCACATCTCCCCGGAATGACGGCAGTGGTTTCCGAACTGGTCTCCCAGCTTTCGCTCTTGCCCCCATCCAACCCATTCTCCACACAGCAGCTAGTGGGGCATTTTAGAGACACAATCTCATTGTATTGTTGCTTCAACAGCCTGACAGTACCTTTAGAATATAAATACTAAACTCCTAAGCATCTGCTGCAGGGCCTTGGCACGTGCTCTTTCTTCTGGCCAGAACTTCTTTCTCACCACCCCCTGCCTTCCTGTAGCAGAACCTCTGATCATCACTTCCTCAGGGAAGGTTGTGTTACACGCACAGAGCAAGTTGGACTTGTCCCTCCTTGCAGGGCTTATATCATTTGCAATTGAAAATTAAGTAGCCAGGGCTATTTATTTCATGTCTGCCATCCCTGTCGGGCTGTAAGCTCCATGAAAGCACTGCCTGCATCTGTTGTGTTCTTTGCAGTGACCCAGTGCCAAGTACATCATCGGCACATGATGAATATTTGTGGTTTGACTGGCTGAGTGTGAAAACAGACCGGACCAAAGGAGGTCAGAGTTAATCAGTAAGAGAGGTCATCTTGTGCAACACTGGGGCAAGGATGGACTCTTTAATAAGTAGTGCTGGGACAATTCATATGGAATGAAAAGGAAGTTGGGCCCCTACCTCACGCATGGTTTGCGACGGTTTTCTTAACTAAGACACAAAACACAGCAGAACATAAAGGAAAAGATTTCTAAATTCAGCCATGTTAAAATTAAGAACTGTTGTTGATTAAAAGATACCATAAAAAGCCTCAAAAGGCAAGCCAAGAGAAGATATCACATAACATATACAGATGAAGGACCAATTTCCAGAATACGTAAAGACTGCCTACTCATCAATATGAAAAAAAAAAAATTGAGCAACAGAATAGAAATGTGGACAAGGAACAAGCAGGCACTTCACAAAGGAAGGAAACTTGAGTCGCCAATAAACGTATTAAAAGATGTTCACCCTCATTTGTAACCAGAAAATGCAAACGATCACATCGAGAAATTGGTATACATCCACCAGAAAGGCTACGATGAAAAAATCGGACAATACCAAGTGTTGGTGAGGAAATGGACCAACTTAAATGCTCATCCTCTACAGTAAATCGGCAGACACTCTGGAAAAGCTGTTTGGCAGTATCTCGTCAAGTTGAAGACGGGCAAACCTTAACTTCCAGCAGTTGTACATCAAGGCAAATACCCCAGAGAAGCCCCTGTCCACGTGCATCAGGATCCCAAAGCAACCAGCAACGCTGCCCGTAATGGCACCCAGAAGGGAAGAAAGGTCATTATCAGAACACACAGCCATGAAGGGACCATGTGACCGCAATAATGGTGAAGCTAAAAAATGTCACCGTGAGGCAACGAAGCAGAATCAGAAAGGATGCAGATCACAGCACTTCATTTCTACAAAGGTCAAAACCAAGTAACATTGAACTATATTCTTTAGGGTTGTGTACTTGGGTGGCAAAACCACAAAGAAAAGCTAGGAAACGATTCCCATCAAATTCCCGAGGGTGGTTCCTTGAGGAGGGAAGGAGTGGTTGTGACTGGGGAGGGGAGCAGGCCATGGCATTGTTTTATTTCTTGACCTGGGTAAAATGGATGTCCACTTCGTTGTTTGTCTTTAAAATGTACGACTATGTATTTATAGTCTTCTCTGAGCGCTCTCTCTCCCTACCATGCCCCCTCCCCACCCCCCACGCAGTCAGCTAAAGACTGACTAGAAAACACGACACATATGCCAAGAGATGGTTTATGAAAAGGAAAGAGAAAAGGGGCAACCACCCGGACAGAAAATTAAAAGATAACAGAGACACAGGAAATGAAAAGGGACGAAGAGTTGCCTAGAAGGCGAGCGCAAGAAGGAAATGAGAAATGGGGAGACAGAGGGGGAAAAAAAGTGGTCAAGTCTAATGGGGGAAGGGAGAAAAGGCAAGAGGCAATGTCTCTCACTTCTTTTGTCTTCCTCTCCCTCCACCTCTCTCTTCCCTTCCATCTCCCTTTCTCTCCTCCATCTTTGTCCTTCTCCTCCTCCCTCTGTCTTCCTCATCTCTCTCTCTC
>JAKSZT010054237.1:613080-657270 GCA_026826555.1 Tolypeutes matacus | reverse complement strand
CCACAAGCTGCCTCCACCTCTCTCTCCGTCATTAATTTCACAATCAAACAGTCCCCCAGCGTCACAAGTTGTAGGTCTTATTTATTAAATATTTAACTAGGAGAAACCCAGCTGAGATGAAACCTCTCATTTGTGGCGGCCCCAGGAGAGGAGAACACCGGCCTGCTGCTGGGACGAACATGCCATGACCGCGGTGGCCGGCGGGTGAGACCCAGGGTGCCGGCGAGGCCGAGATGGGTGGGGCAGCCACCCCCAGATGGCCCGTGAACCCCGGAAATGAAGGGAGCTGAGCTTGGGGTTATCTGCTGGGGAAGGAGGACTTCAAAAACTCCTAAAGCACAACAGGCAAATCCTTACAGAGGCAGAAAACAGTTTAGTGGTTGCCAGGGGCTGGGGGAAAAGGGAGGAGGGGGAGCTACTGCTAATGGGTATGGGGACTCCCATGGGGTGACGCAAATGTTTTAGAACCAGATCGAGGCGGTGGCCACTCAACACTTGGAGCGTAGGAAACGCCGCTGAATTGTAACACTTGAAAAGGGCTCATCGTTCATTTTCTGTTCCGTGAATTTTGCCTCTGTTTTTTTAAAAATGAAAACTACATTTTTAAAGAGACTTTTGTTTCTGCCACACCAAATATCAGCTCTCAGGCTGGCTGCTGACTTTAATTTTTTTTTTTTTTTTAACTTAACATTTACTTATGGTCGGACCCCTAGAATCAGCACTGCGTTTACTCCTCGTGGCCCTGGGAGGGAGGTGCCGGCAGCAACCCAATTTTATAGAGAGGGAACATGAGCTCAGAGAGGGCGAGTGGCTTGCCCGTGGTCACACAGCTCCAGTTCCTGGCTACTTACCTTCCAGGTGTTCTCAACCACCTGCTAGACCTCGGCCAACCCTAGCTGAGTATAAGCATCACCTGGGGAATTTTCAAAAATTCCCCGCTGCCCAGGCACCAGCCCTGGACCAATCTCACTGGCATCTATGGCTTTCGGCTCAAGGCATAACCTTTTCAAGGCTCTCCAAGTGCAGCCAAGCAAGTCTGGGGTTGGGGGGCTGAGAACCTGCATTTCCAACAAGCTCCCAGATAGTGCTGAGGCTGCTGGCTCAGGGGCCCCCACCCGGAGGACCTAGACCAGTTTGTTCAATAGAACATCTCACGACGACAGAAAGTTCTAGAACTGCGCTGTCCAGCTGGAGTGCCGCCTGCCACGGGTGGCTTTGGTGCACTTGAAATGTGGCCGGTGCGACCGAGGAACTGGATTTTTCACTTATTTTCATTTTCGTGAACTTTCAAGTTGAAATAGCCGCACGTGGCTCGCGGCGGCCGCATTGGGCAGCGTTTGAGGAATGCAAGAAGTGTGGCATCAAAAGGGTTAGGAAAAAAAAAAGATGCCCTAGAACTTTCATAATTAGCCTAGAGCCTTAAAAATAACCTAGATCTGGGTTCTTTTGTGTGTCTCTTCAGTGACCCCAGATCTGGGACAAAAAAAAAAAACAACCTCAAAAAACCTTGAGGCGTGAAGAAGAAAGCAGAGACCACCTCGGACCCTTCTCCGTGGTCTTCCGTCAGCACTGCCCATCTGCTCAGAGCCCCTCACCTGTCCCGTTCACCGGCCTTACCTCAGGTGTCCCCACCCAATCCTCCCCCCACCCCAAGTCAGAGCTGTCCTCCTAAATAGACCTGCGGCCGTGCCACACCTCTCCTGCTCCCCAAAGCAACCAGAGTCAAACCCACACCTCCCCTCGGTCTCCTCCTAGCTCACCTTCTCCGTGCGACCTTCCCCACCACCCCGACAAAACTTAAACACCCCAACAGGTCCAATCTACTGTCCTTGCTTTATTTTTTGCTCACTAGCACTTAGCACTCTTCAACTACCTTCTTCACTTGTTTATTTGGTCCTTGGTCTTTCTTCCCATCTAGAACGTCTAGTTTTGTCCGTGTTCTGTCTGAGCATCCCAGTGCCTACACCAATGAGGAAAACAACAGCTTCCACCATGGACTTGGCATTTCCCGTATACCAAGCACGGCGTTTTACATTCACCATCAGTTCAGTCCTTATAGCATCCCCGGGAGGAAAATATTATTCTGCCCAATTTATAGATGAAGGAGCAGAATCGTGGAGGCTTAATAAAACCAACGACCAACACCTCGCTCCCAGATGGGAGCCGAGTCCTGGCTGACCTCGAACTCTTTGACGCTGCCCCGTACCCTCCCTCACTCACCTGAGCTCTAAGCTCTCTGGCCAGACTAGAGCATTTGCCTCTCTGAGTCTTTGCCTCTTCAGGGCCCTCTGCCCGTCCCCTGAGGTTTCTCACTTGCTAGATGTGTGACTTTAGCAAGTGACTTTAAATCTCTGCCCCTCAGTGTCCACATCTGTAAAATGGGGGTAAGAATAAACCCACCGAGCTTGCGGGATTGGTATGAAGATCAAGTCAACCAAAGTGGTTCTCAGACAGCCTAGGGGCTCCTTGGCTCTCCTTGAAGAGTAACTTGCAGGAGAGGATGTGAAAAAAATAGGAACCCTCACTCATTGCTGGTGGGAATGTAAACTGGTCCAGCCGCTGTGGAAGACAGTTTTAGCAGGAAGCTAAGTATAGAATTACTAGATGACCCAGCAATCCCTCTACTCGGTATATACCCAGAAGAATCTGCAGGGACTCAAACAGATATTTGTACACTGATGTTCATAGCAGCATTATTCACAAGTGCTAAAAGATGGAAGCAACCCAGGTGTCTACGAACTGAAGAATGGATAAACAGAATGTGGTCTATACGTACAAGGGAATAGTATCCAGCATTAAAAAGGAATGACGTTTTGATTCATGCGACAGCATGGATGAACCTGAAGGCATCGTGTTGAGTGACATAAGCCAGACAAAAAAAAAGGACAAATACAGTATGATCTCACTGATATGAAATAATTAGGATAGGCAAACTCATAGAGCCAGAAACTAGACCAGTGGCTGGGTTGGGAGAAAGGAGTGGGGAGTTAAGGTTTAAACTGAACAGAGTTCAATCTATTGGGGTCGAGTGTAAGATTTTTGGTAAGTGGACAGTGGTGATGGTGGTACGACATTGTGACTTTATAAAAGCCCCAAATTATATATGTAAATGTGGTTAAAAGGAGGACATTTTAGGTCATATATAAATAGAAGAAAAATTTTGAAAAGACATAGGACTGGACGACACAGTGAATCTTATTGTAAATGATGGACTGTAGCTAATGGTACAATTATAAAAATGTCCCTTTGTGAATTATAGCAATTGAACCCCACTAATGCAAGGGTAAATATAGGGTGGTACATAGGAACTCTATTTTATGTATCTTATGCTTGCTATTTCTATAAACCTACAACTTCTCTAGCCAAAAAAAAAAAAAAATTAAGTAAAAAATACAGAATTAATTAGAATACCCCCCCCCCCCAAAAAAAGAATAAGTACAATCCCCCAAAAGGCAGACAGATTCCGGGCTTATAACCATTCTCCAAACTGCCTGTCAGTTTTCATGGCGTTTTCTCTCTTAGTTGGGACTTGAGTGAAATCCTAGACATTAACGAAAGCAGGGACCCTGGGAAAAGAAACTTCCGTAACCCCCTTGTGAACACGGAAAGTGGTCTGGTTGCTTTCCATCTAGTGTTTCTTTAGGGGAGGCAGGGTAGAAGATTCTATTTGAGAGCCACGGCCGGCACTAAGGCTTGAGAGCTTGCTGGAAAGCACACGGCTGCAATTATGCCCTGTATTGTGTCCTGAAATCAGGGGAGTTTCTGCATCAACAGAGTTGCATGCAAGCTAATGCCCAGTCCATAATAAACAAGCCTGCAAATTCTTACTCCGCACCCCCGGCGTACCGGATTGAACAGTCTCCCCAATGTGCTGTCTGCCCGGAATCTCGGACTGTGACTTATTTGGAAATAGGGTCATTGCAGATGATCAAGTTCAGATAAGGTCACACGGTGGACCCTGATCTCCTATGACTGGTGACCTTATAAAAGGGTGGAAAATTGGACACAGAGGGAAGAAAAGGCCCATATGAGGATGGAGGCAGATTGGAGAGATGCGTCCGTGAGCCAAGGAACACTGGAAGAGGCTAAGAAGGAGCCCCCACAGAGCTTGTGGAGGGAGCGAGTCCCCGCCGACACCTTGATTTCAGACTTCTGGCTCCAGAACTGGGAGATACTAAATTCCTGATGTTCGAAGCCTCCCAGTTGATGGTCCTTCGTAACAGCAGCCTGAGGAAACAAATGCACACTGCGTGCCAGACACAGCTCTACATGCTGCTTGAGCCTTACAGCAATCTTAGGAGGTGGGTGCAGTTATTAACCCCATTTTATGGATGGGGAAACTGAGGCCCAGAGAAGTGAAGTGACGTGCCTGGGATATCATGGCCGGGAAGTAGCAGAGCTGGGATTTGAACCCAGGCACCCTGGCTCTAGAGTCTTCCCTCTTAACCACTACGCCGGATGCCTCAAGCCCAACACAGAACCACGGGACCCTCAGTTTCTACAAACCAGTCCGCACCTGACCCAATTCCCGCAAGGACATCTGTGAAAACCATCCCTAGAGAAAATAGAGCAAAAGGCATGGCGCGGGGGGCATGAAGGAAACGCAAATGGCCCATATGTATCTGGAAAATGTGCACATCTTCTATAACGGAAGAAATGCTTGTGGTACCACAAGATTCTGCCTTTCACTTATCTGATTGGCAAAGATGTAAAATCAAGGCCAACCCCAGCGCTGGCCACGAGGTCAGAGAAAGGGGTTTTTGGAGCACGAAGGAGCTCATACTTTCTGTCCCTTACAACCTGAACCAGAAGCTTGACATATGCACACAGCCTTTGTCCCAGCAATGCCATTCCCAGAGATCTAGCCTAAGGAAATAGTCACAACCGTGTGCAAAGCCTTCGCCACTGGAAGGCTGGTGACAGCATAGCTAGCACGGGTGGAAAAGCAGAAGCTCTCTAGAGTGCCACTGTGATATGAGACCCAGGGTGGGAAACACTTTCAGTCACTAAACAGGAAGTTCTGGAAGACCGTGAAATGGCATGGGAAGGTCCACCATGTACTCTCCCAAAACTATATACATGGACTGATCACCCTTTTTTGTTATGGAAGAAAAAAGTGTACGTGTACCAGGGAAAACCTGGGAGTGATTATGCCACTTCCCTTGGAGCAAAATAAAGTCCCCATAAGGTCCTACACGATCTACCCTCATCAACCCCCCCACCTTCATTTCCTTCCACTTGCCTGGCACATAATAGACATTCAAGAAACATTTATGAATGAATGAGTGAGTGAGTGAATGAATGAATGCACGTATGAAGGAATGAATGAGTGAATGAATGCATGCATGCATTTATGGAGTGATGAAAGAACGAATTAATTTTGGATGAATGAATGAGAATAAATGCGTGCACTTTGAATGAATGAATGAGTGAGTGAATGAATGAATGAATGAATGTCAGCCCCGGGAGTGGGGAGAAAGGGCATACAGAACCATGGTCTATGGCAGCAGCATTCATGATGCCAGGAGCTCAGAGAAAGGGAGGTGCAATTTGTAAACGGGGCAACAGAAGGAAAAGGAGAAGTGGAGGCCACGGCAGCTTTCATCCCAACATTTTCCAACTCCGGCCGAGATTTTCTTCTATGTACTCATCTATATTTACATCAACGAATCTGTCGGTAGCCAGCCTGTTGCTGATCGTGTGGGATCTAAAGTTCACAGAAAGCTGGCTTAGACACCCAGCTAGAAAGAGAAGCTGTAAATTAAATTTAAGGCACCCAAAAACCCTGCACCCACCCACTCCCTTCCAAGAAACCTGTGACATCTTTTCTATCAAGGTTTCTTAACCTCAGCGCTGTTGACATCTTGGGCTGGGTAATATGTTGTTGCAGAAGATTATCTTGGGCGTTGTAGGGAGCTTAGCAGCAACCCTGCTAATGGCACCCAGCAGATGCCATTAGCACCCGCCCTGTCCCCCGAGTTAAGACAACCAAAACTGTCTCCATACACTGCCAACTATCCCTTGGGGAGGAGGGTACAAATTCACCCCCAGTTCAAAACCACTGCATTATATACAGCCCAGGAAAAGTTCCAGACCAATCACTGGTCTTTCCATGATCATCATCAATTTCCCGAATAAACCAGTCACTTCTACAGATGCGAGGAAAGTGGTAGCAACAGAGTGCCAAGACTTGGAAGTGCCCCTAATTAGACAATTTTATTCTGAAAGTAATCAGGACCTCGGACAGAGATTCTGCACAAAGATGTTCCTTGCAGGGTTGTTTATAATGGGCACGCAAACCACTGGAGAATCTACACGAAGCATGATCCATCCATAAAGGGGAATATTCATCAGATGTTAACAGCGTTCTTTTCTGGGGCTGCCGCCAACCCATACGGCGTCGCTGCGTGAATTTAAACAAGATGCCCCTTTCTCAAGTTTTCATGTCCATCTGTCAAAAAGTTGTCATAATATCTTCATTTTGCTAGAACAAGATACTTCAGCTTCCATCAGCTGGGAAACAGAAAAAAATATACAGCTTTACGATGCCTGGGATTTGAGATATGACACCCTCGTGCAGTGTACGACCTGTGCAACTACACATGGTGGCCCTGATGTTTTTCAAGGGTAACTAGTGGCATGGAATAGTGTGCACAAGATGATATTACATTAAAAAGAGCAGGGGAGAACACCGATTGTATGAGATGATCCCCATTTCTTAAAGAAAGGAACATAGATCTTTATATCCATTAAAGAGCATGGAATGAAACATTAAAACGTTGCCAGAGATTCTCTCTGGATGAGAGAATATATATTCTTTTTTGTACATAATATTCCTTTTTTTGTACTTGTGGTGTTCAATAAGTGAAGAGGAAAGGACCTGTGGAGGAAGTGAAGGGAAGGAGCTAGTCCTGGGGAGACTCAGGGGCACAGTGATGCAAGCAGATGGAAGAGCCAGTGCTAATACTCTGAGATGCAAATGAGCTGAGTATGAGCAGAAAAGGCCAGTGGGGGTGGAGCAGAGTGGAAGGGGCAGAGTATGAAGGAGATGAGATCAGAGAGAAACTAGAGGCCGCATCCCTGTAGGATGCCTTGCTTTTTTCCAGTCTCTATTCCGATGTCACCTCCTCAGAGAGGCCCTCCCTGACCACCTGCTCTAAATCGCTTCCTCACCACTCAACACTCTACATCTAAATACACCTGAATATGTTACCTCCACTGCTAGATTGTTAGGCAAGGGACCAGGTTTGAAATGTCCTCATTTCTCCCATCCCATGCAGCATTTAACACAGTTCCTGGTACCCAGTAGGGGCTTAATAAATATTTCGTTGAGTGAATGAATGAATTCAACCCATATTAGATGCTGTGATTGACAACTATACCGAAGATATAAATACAATTTCTAGTATTGTATTATATTCATTCAGTGAACATTTCCCAAATGCCTGCCTGCTATGTGTCGGGAAATATGCTGAAGATCCAACGATCAACAGGTCAAGCTGGGTCTCTACTCTGGCGGTGCCTGGCAGACTGTCCCTCATCAGGATATTTGGGGGTGCTGATAAAAAGGCAGATGCCTGGCCTCCACCCCAGGCTGACCCAGAGCCTCTGTGAGTAGAGAACAGGGGTCTGAATTTTAAACAAGCGAACCTAGTGATTTTCAAGCACTTTTTAGTTTGAGAACTAGCTCGGCAGGAATGGGGTCAGGGAGGACTGAGGTTGGGGAGAAGGTGGAGGTGGAGGCCAGGACTTTCTTGCCCCCCCCCCTTTTTTAAAGATTTATTTATTTACTTTATCCATTTTAAACCCCCCCCCCTTCGCTGTTTCGTGTCCATTCATTGGGCAATTCTCTGTGTCTGTTTCCTGCCATCACTTCTCATCCGCCTCCTCCAGTCTTCACCAGGATTCGATCCTGGAGACCTCTGATGTAGGAGAGAGGTGTCCTGCCACCTGTGCCACCTCGGTTCCTGGTTTTTGGAGCATCTCGTCCTGTCTCTCCCCTGCGTCTCTCTCCTGTTATGTCATCATCTTGCTGCATGGCTCCTGGGGCCTGGCGGCTCACCGGCACACAGAGCCTGGCAGCCCATGCGCCTTCTATATATAGATTTTTTATTTTACTGGGAGGTCCCGGGGATTGAACCCAGGTCCCTCCACATGGCAGACGGACACCCAACCATTTGAGCCACATCTGCCCCCCCCTTTAAAAACTTGTAATAGAACAGCAGGAATTTTAGCAATGGCCTGTTACCTGTGGAATCTTAGCAGTGGGTAAGAATCAGATGCATTTACCCAACTTGCTTGGAAGAGATATTCCACTGATCCACAACTACATATTACTCTACCTACTGGCAGAAATTCTACTTTCAATCTCAATGCAGGAACAAAGAAAATCTAGTGTTTCCGAAATTTTAAGCATCTTTGTCGACGACATTGTGTATTATGCAATTAACAAATATTTATGCATGATACAGTGCAGGGACTGGTTAGGGATGTGGGTGTATAAATCACTGTTCCCTTCTCTCAAGGAGCTTTCTACTTTAAGAAATAAGATATAAACACACAATCTTATTGATTCAATTGACACTATGGTGGTAAGCAGAAAGACATGGTTATTCCCAAGTTAATAAGAAAACTAAAGGTCAGAAAGTGCCAAGCAGGGACACCCATCCCGACATACATCCCTGAACCCAACATCCCACCCATCTGACCATGTATCCTTCAGCCCACCCACCCACCCACCCACCCATCAATCCATTCACCTTTTGATCCAGTCCAGTTATCTTCCCATCTACTCATCCACCCACTTCTTACCCACCCATCCAGTCATCCAACATTAACTGCACACCTCTCTTTCCCTCTAACCCACGAAAATGCACTCACGATCCGTAACTTAAAGCGCTGCTTTTTTATTAGAAGCACACCAAACTGTTCAAAATGTGCATTCTGACAACTCATGCAAAGATATTTCAAGTCCATAAACGTCCTGGCTATTCCACCTTGGGTTAAACCCAAATGCTCCAAGTCCTTGTAAGACCCTCGTGGAAGCTGGCCTATTCTCTCTGGTTTGAAGTATTTGATGTCCTCAGAGATGCTGCTTTTAGGGAGAGGATATGGGAGGCAGTGCAGAAGGAGCTGTGGGGCAATTAGGGAGAGTCTAACATAGCCTCAGTGGGGGACAGGGAATGGGAGAGGAGGTTGATGAAGAACATGGAAAAGGATTGCTGAAAGATGGGGAAAATCCTTCTTGGGCCTGGGAATCATGGAATTCTACTGTCAACAATCAACATGACCCTGTGGTTGTTTTATCCTTGATTTACACGATGAGTTGATCATCCAGGAGAGTGGGTTAAAAATATAAATGACAAATAATAGCAGAGATCAAGGGATTTTAGGCCTCAGCAAGAAATTGCATAATAGTAATAGCTGACACTTACATATGCACCCACTCTTGGTCACACACCATTCCAAGCACTGGATTAGAGAGCCCCAAACATGGCTACCCAAATAAGTCCACTCATCCATCCATCCTTCTACCCATCTGTCCGTCCTTCTGTCCGTCCATCCGTCCATCCACCCATCCATCCATCTCATTCATTCTTCCATCCCATCATTCATCCATCCCTCCCTCCTTACCTCCCTCCCTTCATTCCTTCCTTCCTCCCACCCATCCACCCATCTATCCATCCATCCATCCATCCATCCACAAATACAGTGCTTATTAAGTGCTAGGCACAATTCTAGGCATTAGATGTATTAGTTCATCTAATCTTCCAAGAGAGATACTATCAGAATCCCCACTGGACAAACTGGGAAACTGAGGCACAGAGCACTTAAGTGACTTGTCCAAGGTCACACAGCCAGTGACTAGCAGGACTAAGATTTCGGCCTTAGCCTCTCGGCTCCAGAGTCCCTGCTCTCGACTTCTCTGCCGTCCTCCTTCTCCACTCCCATATTAATTGCCAATGTCTAAACCACAGGTTCTGTCTGACAGAAGACAAGCAGGAATGGAGTCTGGCTGGCTGACCCAGCTCTTCGACAGAGTGACGAGTTGACTCTGAAATGCTGATGAATCTCATCACCACTGAAGCTAGATTCCCAGGTACCCACACTAAAACGAACACTTTGAATTCACTCATTCAGAAATCATTTCTTCATCACAGTGACACTGTTCATAATAGCAAAACAAAAAACAAGCAAACAAGAAAACCAAAAAACAAAACTTGGAAATGTCCCAAATGTCCATCACCCAGGAAAACGGATAAGTAAATTGCGGTATCATCACAGAATACAATGTTATACAGTAGAGAAAAAAAAATGACCAGTTACACTCAATAGCAGGGCTGAATCTTAGAAATATACTGTTGTGTGATAAAAGCAAGTCCAAGTCCCAGAAGACTACCTACAGTATACTATGCCTTATAAAAAGCTCAGAAACCAGAAAAGTTAAATTTATATTGTTAAGGCATATAGAAAGCTGTGATAAAGTTGTTGTTTTTTTTTTTTTTTAAAGAAAAAAATAGCAAGGGAACAAGACACAATTGAGGAGAGCAACTGGCTTTGGGGGAGTAAGGTGTGGAAAGCAGGGGAGGAGCCCACAGGTAGAAGTAAGTTATTTGTTACGTCCTACTTCAACGATTCTCAAACTGGTTCTCGGCATGGCAGCTTCAGCACCACCTGGGAACTTGCTAGAAAAGCAAATTCTCAGGCTCCACTCAGACCTGAATCAGGTCCTCTGGGGGTGGGGCCATGCACCTGTGTTTAAAGGTTCTCCAGGTGAAGCTGATGGACGGGCAGGTATGACAAGCTCCCCTACGCTTCTACAGGTGACGTTGATCCCACAGGCGCCAGGGACCACACTTTGAGGCCCACCTTTTGGTTCCTGACTTGGGCATTGGGGTCACCAGTGTTTCTACAAAGTGTGGAAATAAATAAAACCAAAATCAGCCAGAGGAGCCGGGGATTGCCCCACTTCGTGAATGCAACGAATGCCACTCAATCGTGTGCTTCCCAACGGTCAATGGTATGTTGTGTGAATTTCACTGCAATAAAAATACTAAAAAAAAAAAATTTTAAAAATATATATTAATCATAAGCTAAAGGAGGGACAATACCGAGAGTGAGTCATGAGCTGAGAATGACGATCAAAGCCATATTCCGTTAACCTGAGATGCAAAAGAAAAAAAATCCCCCAATTATGTATCCAGCCCCCCATCTGTGCAGGCAGGGGGTGCTGGTGTGGTGAAAAGCCCAGCGTTGCCCTCATGGAATCTAAAGGCTGCCAAGCCTGCTGTTTTTTTTCACAGAGCCATCATACATGCCACCTGCTTTCTAAGCATGCTGTGTCGTTTTCTTTTGGTAGTAAAATGCACATAAAATATAAAATTTACCATCACTGATATTTCGTGCCTTCACAAGGCTCTGCAAGCACTATCGAGTTCCAGGACATTTTCATCACCCCAAAAGCAAACCCATTAAGCAGGCCCTCCCTCCACAGCCCCCTCTCCCCAGCCCTGGACGACCTCCCAACTGCTTTCTTTCTCTGTGCCTCTGTCGACTCGGGATAGTATTCAAACAATTTTTCTTGGAGGTAAGATGACCACCCCGTATTTTAATGGGGAGGAGACTGGAAGCTCCACTAGTAGGACATGGAGCTGAGATTTGCAGACAGTGTTGCCTGTCCCCAGACCCTGTACACTTTACCTCCACCCCATATCATCTCCCCTCCCCGTCTCTTCCACTCCTGGTGCTAACACACTGACGGGCACATTTCCGGCACGGATGCCACCACCTGCCGCGGACATCTCCTAACGACAAGAGGACTATCGGCTCAGCCCGCGCCCGCTCATTATTCTTACTAAAGACCCAAGGTCAAGGAGATTAAAGAATATGGTGAGTCTGGATGCTGTACCGACATCTCATTTAAGACAAAATGCGTCAGCTTCTGCTCATGAACAAAGAGGTTGGAAGCCCACCAGTCTTCTTTTTTCAGGAGGTAGCGGGGATTGAGCCTGGGTCCTCGTACATGTGAAGCAGGTGCTCAACCACTGGACTCCACCCACTCCACCCCACCAGCTTTTATAGCAGCGTTATTTACTCGCAAGAGCCAGAAGATGGCTGCAACCCAAGCGTCCATTGACAGATGAATGGATAAACATAACACGGTCTGTCCACACAACCATCAAAGGAAATAAAGTTCCGATACATGCTACGGCATAGGTGAACCTTGAAGACATCACGTTGAGTGGCATAAGCCAGACACAAAAAGACAAACATTATATGAGCTCACGTATATGAAATACCTAGAAGAAGCAAATTTACAGAGAGTAGATTATAAGTTACCAGGGCCTGGAGGGGGAGGGAGGGGAAAAGGGAGTTATTACGTAATGGGTGCAGAGTTTCTGTTTGAGATGATGGAAAGCTGGGGTAATGCATACTGGGGATGGTAGTACAATACTCTAAATGTAATTAATGCTACTGAACTGTACACTTGAACATGGTTAAAATGGGAATTTTTTCATTGTATATAAATTACTACAATAAAAAATTAATAAAAAAGATTTAGGATCCCTCCTGCAAACTCCGCCCGTATAAAAATACTTTAAAATTGGTTTTAAAATAATATTTTTTTACACACACAGGCCCAAAACGCTATTTAAGCAGCAGGTGGGCGACTAAATTGAGTCTTCCTCCATCACTCCAGAGAGGGGGCCCTGCCTCTTGAGTAGCCTTATTCAGAGGAAAGGGTGGGTGGGGGTGGGGTCCCAATTCCTAATTCCAGGCCCAATCTGAGCACAAAGCACTTTAAAGGAAGATTGGAAGCAGCTCCCAGTCTGTCCTCTCCAACTCGGACAAATCAAGAAAACTTGATCCGGAGTTAACTTGGGGATTTAGCTTCATAGTCGGCATCTCTCTCTCCCGCCTTAGCTGTCTTAAAGGCGGCTTCGAAAAGCAGAATTCGTTCAAATAAAACGTCGTGGCTTTTCAGAGGGAAAAACCTTCCAGACTTTACCTGCCCCAGGGCACTGACACCTCCTTTGCTCCCCATCCCTCTCTTGGGTTTTAGGATGAGAACTCACAGCTAGAGGGATCACCAGTCCCAAATTGTCCAGGACTCCAGGGTCTCTCAAGACACCCCCAAAACATGACGGTCCCAGGCAAACTGGGGCAGCTGATCACCCTACCCAGACAAGGTCCCATGCCTCGTGGTTTTTGAAACCCAAGTTGGGGGTGAGGGGGGCATATCAGGGAAGCTAATTACATGCTTTTAAACTCCCTCATTTTGTCACCCACAGAGGGTGGGGTCAAGGGAGGGGAAGAGAATTAATATTATCTTAGACCAAAGGTAGCAGAAAAATAGGTCGAGTGGGCATCACATTTTCCCCCTAGTGCCACGCTCAGGTTAATAAATCCAAACTGGCCAATCACAGAGGGACCTTCTGGTCCCACCAAGAGAGCGTCTTCTCTCTAGTTTCCAAAAAAAAAAAAAGAAAATGGAGGGGAAAACGACTCTCCAGGATTATGGCTAATGGATTTGGGGGCTTCCTCTGTGCCAAATACTGTGCTGAGCATTTTCCACGTGTGACCCCATTTAACTTCCCAAAAGCCCTCGGAGGGAGATGCTATGGGAAGCAATGTCTGCTTCGTGCAGATGAAGAAACTGAGGCACCAAGGTGATGGGACTAGTGAGTGATTCAAAGCTGTCCGGCCCAGATGTGGAAGACAGCTTTCCCACCGGCTCCCTGCCTCGCCATCCACCCGGCCCCTTCCCCAGGAGCTGACTGAGCGTTCCCGGAAATGCCTTAAGTGCACATTCTTGGTTGCTGATTATCTCCGGCTTGAGTTCACCTTCCCAGGGTGGAGCCTCCCATTCCCAAGGGAGTGCCTATGAGTGCTCCCTAATGGGGCTATAGGGAACCACAAGCTCCAACACCCAACAAATGCCCTCCCCAAGTCCCAGAAGGAAGAATTCACACTTGAGCCCACCACCGCTCCCCAACTTCTCAAGCACTAAAATTTCAGAAACCCTCTTGGGCCTGAAACCCTCGCCGACAGCCTCTGAAACCCATCACAACCCTAAAAACATTGGCACCAGGGCATACCCGATGCTGCACAATTTGGCAAAGGGGAGAAGAGTGGAGGCAATTTTCACTGCCTCGACAAACATTTATGGGGCGCCTATTTCGCGCCTGGCAGTGATGAGCGAGGAGATGGGGCGAATCGCGCAGCCTCAGAGCTTGGCTTTTTTTTTCCTGGCAAGTGGCGGAACCAATGCACTCCACCCCAGAGGCCCCCTTCTCTTGCTACATGTCAAAGTAGTACAGGCACATAGCTGCAAACTACAGCTTTAACTCGCCCCCATTTCTCTGACTGGCACCATTTCTACCACCTTCTGCTGGTCCACAATCCCTTATCTGCAACTCCTGAGAGCAGATGAGTCTTGGAGTTTAGAATTGGGGGCTTTTGGACAGATAACAAAGGTAGGAATGGAAAACAGTCCAGCTACTTTGTGGAAAACTGCCTGGCAGTTTCTTATAAACTTAAACATACAACCCAGCAAATCCCACTCCTGGGTATTTACCCGAGAGAAATGAAACTTAGGTTTCCAGTGTTCCCACAAAAGCCTGTGTGCAAATGCCCGAACTGGAAAAAAAAAACAAAACTGGAAACAACCCAAATGTCCTTTAGCTGGGAAGGTGAAGGTGAGGGACTGTGATCCCTCCATGCCATGGAATACTACTCAGCAATCAAAAGGAACATTACTGATTTCACACAACAATCCGAATGAATCTCAAAGGCGTTGTGCTGCATGGAAGAAAAAAAAAAAAAGCCAGACTCAAAGGGCTGAGGATTGAGTAGTTTCTATTTCTATGACCTTCTGGAATAAGCAAAAAAAATAGAGAGAGCTGGAGACCGGTTCAGTGGTTGCCAAGGCGTGGCTGGGGTAGAGGGGCAGACTCAAAGGGGCTAGAGGAGGATATTTTAGGGTGATGGACTGTTGTGGACCAGGAGGGAGGAATAGTTACATGACTATATGCATTTGTCAAGACTCACGGCATAGTATACTAAAAAAAAGATGAATTTTGCTCTGTGTGAATTATACCTCAATAAACCGATTATTTTTAAAAAGAAAAAAAATGGCAACGGGATGCATTTATGACGTAACTTGACTACCCCAAGTGTGGTCCCCATCTCCAACCCAGACCAGCTAGACAAGAATCATCATTTCAACAATGTGGCAACTCTATGTGGCAACTCCCATGCACATTAGATTTTGAGAGGTCACAACAGACAGACCAAAACACCTCCCAGTTCAGCAACATCCCATAATCAAGCCGACTTAACATTTCTGCATCAAAACCTACCAAAATTCACACCAAGTGGGATGAAGCCTATAAATAGCCTCCTGGTCAGTTCTGGTCAGTTTTGAGCTAAACAAGCTCAGAAACAATGTTTGGTTTTCAGAGCTTTTTGGATTTCAGTACCGCAGGCATGGAATTGTGACCTCGTGGAAAACAATCTGCAATGGTACAAGCCATGCTCATTCTGACTTCCCACAATTTCGCTTTGCTGGGAATACCAGCCAAGCTGATCTCCTCTAGAGTGGTACCTTCTAGCACATTCTACTTTTCAGGACAGGCTGAGACCCAGCTTTTGAGGGCTCCCCCTGCCTCCCATGCATTTTTCTTTAAAGAGATTTTGGGATGGCCAGTCAGCAAATACAGGTTACCTGATGTCAGCATGCCTCTGGATTTCTTGTTGAGATTCTGCAAACAGGGATGGGATGAAAAAGTCGGAATTCCGCGTGTGATTCGGGAAATCACGTGCCTGGTGTTTGCAGTGGTCCAGATTCCTACCCCACGTTCAGCGGGGGGGGGGGGTAGGATGACATTCACATCAGCACTTTTTAGAACATCGAAAGGAGCGAGTGGCATTAAGTGGGGACTCTAGGAAGGTTGACAGATGCGCCTGAGCGAACTGACACATTTGAGCTCTTTAGAAGCCATCAGAGGCCATCACGGACATATTTAAATCAAACTTCCCCATCAACGAAAGCACGGAACCAAGGCGTGTGGCCAGGATGGCTTGTCACCTGGCCTAATCCAAGAGAAAAGGGGCAGCAAAATAATCGTGAGCATCAAAGACCTCCATTTGGGTTTTCTTACTTAGGAAGAGAAAAAAAAAAAAAAGAAATCAATGAGAACCCTTAATTCTCATTGCTGGATTCAAGCGTGAGCCATTGGGGGCGGAAAGGGAAGAGGTGAGATTGTCCGTGAGTGTGGGAACCCCCGGCTGTCCACAACACCAGCGTGCCATGCCGGGTTTGCATTCGGAAAGAACACTCTCAGGTCCCCTGAGCAGACAGCTGAGTCCATGGCACATTCACGCGAATCTACTTTCCACACTGTCCTGCAACCCTGACTGAACGCCGTTTCCCCGTACACATCTCACCACACAGGCATAAAAAAGTAGCAGGGGCAACTTCACTCCTAGCTATGGACCCAAGAGAAAGGCAGGGGAAGAAAAGTTAGCAAAGCACACGTACAAGAATGTTCCGACAGCACAAACTGGAAACTACCGAATGCCCATCAGCAGTGTAATGGATAAATAAATTGGGGCACCGTCACACAATAAAATATTACATGGCAGTGACAAGGAACAACTCATGGCCACATGGGTGAGTCTCACAGACATAATGTTGAGCAAAAGAAGCCAGACCCAAAAGAACAGACTGTGCAGTTCCATGTATAGGAAACTCAAAAGGAGGCCAAATGAATCTGTTTGGTTAGATGTCAAGATAGCAGTTACGTATGGGCTGGGGGATGGCAGGGATGGGGCACGAGAGGGGCTTCTGGGGAGCTAGTCACATTCTGTTTCTTTAATTGGGTTCTGGGTGCATGGGTGTGTTCTCTTTGGCAGCATTTATTAAGCTGGACCTGCATTTCCCTAGGCATGTGTTAAGCTTTATCCTAAAAGCTGAAAATAAATACTTAATCCTTTTTTTTAATAGCTATGTTTGGACAAAGAAGTTCTACTTGGTATCCTGACTACTTCCTGTTTCAATACAGTCTTTGGGTTAACTTGCTCTTTACTGACATTCCTCAACGGTCCACACACAACTTCCATCTTTTCCCATTGACCTGAATTCTCTTATCTAGCACCTCCCCGGGATGTGTGTGTGTGTGTGGGGGAACTTGCATTCTTCCTCTCATCTCCCCCAGTGAAAGCTCAGTCCTGGATGACCCTGCCATGGTGACAGATTGGAAGGAGGCGAGCTTTCCCTTCCAGGGTGGGGCCATATAATGGATTTGGGACCTCGGGCCAAAGAGAGAAGGGCTGTCTGCAGAAAGCAAAACGCACAAACATCACCAAGCAACCAAGAAAGTCTTTGGAGAGCTCCGCCAAGGCAAACCCGAGGGTGCCAGGGAACCCTCCCAATTCACCTGCCTCCCTCCACGGTGCCTTCTTCCAAGACGGCCACTGCAATCCCCAAGCCCCCCCCCCCCTGCCCACCAGCCTTCCGGTCTGCAGGAACCAGGCTGGACCGGTGTGAGCTAAGGACATAACAGAAGCGTTTCCCACCTCCTTCCTTTTCCCCTAGATGACTCCACGGCAAGGCTCCAGAAGGCAGTCTAAGCCATTTTCAACCTGGAAACCTGCCAGCCCAGTGAACCCTCCTGAAAAGCCCCCCACGACCCCCGGAGCTATTGGAGCATGCCAACACTGCCCCCCACTCCCCAGGTCATCCTCCAAGCCCCCACCATTCCCACGACCCCTGAGCACTTCGACAGGCCTGCTGGGGACAGGAATTTTGCAGCCTTTGGGTCCAGCCTCTTTCCTCATGAGGTCGGCACTTAGGGTACCCCTTGAGATGACATTGTGGCTAGGGGTCACCACCCCCAAAATCACCTCTGCTGAACCTCTTAAATTTTACCACCCACAAAGTAAACCATTGACACGCTCAGAGGCCCATCACAATTTCAGCACCCAGCAGCCAAGTACCTGGCTCAGGCTACCGCCCACCTAGAAGTGAATCCATCTCAAAGAGTCCTCATAATGTCTCCCACTGCTGAGTACTTAACAGTTGAAACAAGACACAAGAAGGGCCAGAGGTGGGGGGGGGTTCATCTCTGAGCTGCAAGCACCCACCCAGCCCATTCATTTTTTCCTCACTAAGGGTGTCCAGTTGGAAGCCCGCCGAGAACCCATACACCTGGGCATGGGATGGTGGCCAGCCAGCCTGGGCAGCAGGGCGAATCCCCCCCACTCGGAATCTGGGTCATGCTTAGATAACTGCTAGATAATTACCCACCCTGGCGTTGCCTCCATCTCAACAGATGTTAAGCCCTCCTCAAGGTTTATTTCAAGCAGGCAGGGATTTTTAAAGGAAACACAATAGGATCTGCATTTGGATAGAATCTCAAGAAAGGAAAATGTGGGCTCCACCTTTTCTTCTTCTGCATCTTTGATTAAAAACCAACCAACCAGGCAACCCAAGGCATTCACCTGCCAAAGTTGTTCTATCCACATGGAAGCTGATTCTTCTAGAGTCCCCTCCCCGCTCTCTAGGGTGGGAGAAGCTGAATCCAACCTAAAGCCAGACCTGCCACCCAGGGAAGGCCCCACCACCCTATTTTCTCTCGCCCTGACTTTCCTATTAAATAGCCCTGGCTGGGTCTTCCAAGCCAGCGGCCCAGATGGGGCAAATGAAATCTGTTCTCTCCACCCCGAAAGAGGATGAGATTCGTTGGGTGAGGGAAATGGGACCTGCAGGCAGTCACTCCCCTGCCCGGATAGGAAATGAGCAGCCCACCCTGGGATATGAACTCTGGGCAGTGGACAAGGCGAACAGCCCACGGGCTCCCACTCGCTTTTCCCCGCGTGAGTCCCCACGCGCCCAGCCCAGGGAGTGCGGCCCCACCTCGGGGAGAGGCGCCTGCTTTGGTGGTGGTGGTGGGGGGTGGCTCTCGTTGATTCCGGGTGAGGGGCAGCCAAAGAAGCCCGGTCAAGGGTTCCCCAAGGTTCCCCTGCCCTCGCCCAAAGCGCGCAGGCCTCGAACTGGGTCCCAGCTCATTGGGGGAGACCCCTGCGCCCCACGCCAAGGCCCCCTGTCCGACCCTGGGCCCTCGTTCTGGGGTGGGTACTTAGCAGGGATCCATGCCCCCCACCAGCATCACCACCCCAAGCCTGCATGGGAGCTCAGCCCAGCTCAGGATGCAGAGAGCGCCCCCTCTCCCAGCCCCTGGAAGACCCCCCTCCCCTCCACCTCCCATCAACCCCCGGGTCTGTCTCCCAGCCTGGGAAGAGGGGAAGGCGGAGGGAGGAGGGGGAGGCGCGGCGGCCGGGCTCCGGGCAAAGGATATGGCCATTCGGTGATCTTTTTGGCGTATTTCCTTACCACGTTGTCTTCGCTGAAGAGGAACAGGGAGCGGTTGACCGTGAGGCAGTTCTGTCGGACGGGGATGGGGTTGTACAGGGCCATAGTCCGCGCCCTCTGAGCCATTGACTGCTTGTACATCCTTTGCGCCCCGGGCTGCCCGCCCTGCCGGCTGCCCCCGGCTCCGCGCCCGCCTCCGGCGCCCACGACCACCCCGGCGGCTGCCCCGGAGCCTCCTCCCCCGTAGCGGGCCGGCATCTCGTCTCCGAAGCGGGCCATTCTGCAAAGAGCAAAGGGCTCCCGGTTACGCTGCGGCGGAGGCTGCGGAAGATGCCGCCGCCGGGGCTGCCCGCGCTGCGGAGACGCCGCCTGGAGCTGCGGCTGCGGAGGCGCCCCCCGGCCCTGCCCATCGGGCGGCGGGGGCTCGGGGGCTCAGAAGGCGGCTGCCCGGCCCGAGCCGGGGGAAGCAGCTCGGGACATCTTCCCGGCTGACCCGGGAGAGAGGAGGGGCGGGGAGGGGGCGGGGCGCGGGGGCGGGGGGGCAGGCGGTGGTGGAGGGTGGGGAGGGGGGAGGGAGGCGAGGCAAAAAATAACCGAGGAAGGAATCCAGGCAATCCCCAGTCCACCCACTCCGGGGCTTTTTGTGGTTTTTTTTTTTTTAAAAAAAAAAAAGAAGAAGGGAAAAAAAATAATAATAATAAGGCAGTTAAAAAAAAAAAAAAAATCCAACGCACACCCCTCTTTAAGATGCGAAAGGTTTGCAAGGGACGCCCCCTAGGAAGCAGTGGAAGCTTCAAATTCCTCCGAGGTCCGGCCAGGCTAGCATC
Source organism: Tolypeutes matacus (assembly GCA_026826555.1). Taxonomy (NCBI): domain Eukaryota; kingdom Metazoa; phylum Chordata; class Mammalia; order Cingulata; family Chlamyphoridae; genus Tolypeutes; species Tolypeutes matacus. Next base: position 637,068 of record JAKSZT010054237.1, on the reverse strand, counting down.
TTGCAAAATGAGTGAGCTCTGCCCATTACAAAATTAATGAAAAAATGAAAAAATCAGGTCTTGGCTGGGGGTGGGGGAGAGGCCAGCCCCCCACACCCAAAAAAAAAAAACCAAAAAAACTCCCCCGTTCTGTTTTGCTTGTGATCCTAGACCTGGAAAATGCTGAAAGATCTGTAGCCGGAAAATGAAATTAAAAAAAAAAAAAAATTAATAAAGAATCTTAACGGGAAAGGAAAGAAGAGAAGGGGGAGGGGAAGGCTCCGGAGACTCTTAAGGTGTCCTGAAGTCGCAGGGCCCTGGATTTGTTGGGTTGTTTTTTTTTTTTTTTTGGATTTTGTTTTCCTTCCTGAATCAGCAGCGGCTGCCGTTTTTTCGCTCATAAGGGACGTTGTGTGTGCACGCAGCGTCCTGCTCAACCGTCGCTCATCTTGGGGTTAAATGACAGCAATGAAATCCTGAAAATTCCCAACAGGAAAAAAAAAAGAGAGAGAGAGAGAGAGAGAGAGAGAGGTCTGCGCCGTTGGCTTAGCCACTCAGTAGCTGCTCCTGGATGCTGCAACGCCTTGCATCCCACCCCCCCTCCCCAATGCCTCCTCCTCCTCCTTCTTCTCTTGGTTTTGCTAAAATAAGACTGGTGTGGAGGGATGGGGAAGAGGAAGGGAGGGGGAAAATGGGCTCAAAGGTCTGGACCGCTGGCCGGCGAAGCTCCAAAGAGGAGCAATTGAAGAGTTGAACGAGAGAAAGACCCACCCAGACGGCCGACACAAAATGTTCCGGGACCAATCACCGAGGCGCTGGGGGACCGGGTTCACCGGAATTTGTAGGAGAGGAGAGAGCCGGATGGGTTGGAAGAAGCCAGGATTGGGGGGGCGGAGGGAGGTTGGGACCGATTCCCGCTCGCCTCAGGCGGCCTGGGAGGAAGCCCTGTTTGCCCCTGGTTCCTCCTCGGTTGCATACAACCAGACGCTCCCAGCATCTTGCAAAGGGATGGCAGGAGCAAGGACGGAACTTAAAGAAGGGGATACGTATCTGGAAGTGCAATCAGTCGATGATCCCTAAACGGTCTGTTTTACAAAAGACTTTTTTTTTTTTCCCAAGTGGAGAAAACGGTTTGGCGTACTTCTTGGAAATTCTCAAATCACAGGGGCCTTTGCAAGCTGGAATAAAGGGTTCACCCCACCTCTGAAATCCCAGAGGTGGCAAATCTTAAATTCCAGGAGAAAATACTTAACCAGAATCTAGCCGGCTGGATAGGGCTTCTGGGTGGTATATTTTTTTTCAAAGCATTCACGTCTCTCTGCAACCACGGCCTTTATTTCCCATCCCCCCTTTTAAAATCAGAAAATAGCGAAAACACAGAAAAACTTGCATAAAACATAAATGCACAGGTTAAGAAACTGCTGTGAAACTAACACATACAGGACTAGACTTCCACATTACCAGCTCCCCTGAAACACACACACACACACACACACACACACTTGCCTCTTTCCTCCAGTACTAACCACCAATCTGACTTTTATGCTGCTACTATACTTGCTTTTCTTTATTTTGTTACTAACTCATTATGCTCTCCTAAACAATACAGCTTTGTGTTGAATGTTATGTAAATGAAATTACACCGTTTGTTTTCTGTAATGACTGCCTTCTTTTGCTCAATATTATATCTTTTAGACTCATCTGTTGTTGTCTGTGGCTTGAGTCATTTTCATGGCTGTATAGTATTCCATTATAAGAATCTGCCCCAATTGGCTTATCCATTTATCCTGCTGGTAGAGATTTGAACTGTGTCCAGCTGGGGCTATTTTAGTTTCCCTGCTACAACAAATACCATACATTGGGTTGGCTTAACGACAGGAATTTATTGGCTCGTGGTTTCAGGGGCTAGAAAGTTTGCATCTTCCGGGAATCGGGATTTTCTGACCCGCCTGCAATCTCTGGGGCTCCTTAGCTTTTCTGTCACATGGCGACACACACAGCGGTGTCTTCTCTTTTCTCTTCTGGGTTCCATTGACCTCCAGCTGCTGGCTGCTCCCCCTGGCTTCTCTTCTGTGTCCAGTTTCCTTTGCTTATAAGGTCATCAGCCATAGTGGGTGAAGGCCAGCTTTCATTCCATCGAGGCACACTTTAACTAATAAATCTTCCAAGGTCCTATTTACAAATGGGTTCTGGCCTATAGAACCAGAGCTTGGGCCCTAAACATGGATTTTGTGGGGAAATGATTCAATCACCAACAGAGACTATTAAACATTACTGCCTCATATACCCTGGGCTGCATATAAGCATGCATATCTGTAGGAGTACCTGCAGGTGTGGAATTAATTGCTGGGTCACAGGGTGTGGCAGTTGGAAATTCTTTTATGAATCCCAGAAAGAGCAAAATTATGTTTGTGAACTAAATCCATTCCTGTGGGTGTGAGACCCTTTCGATTGGACTACATCAGTGAGGAGTGACTCAGGCTGAGTCCCTGCCCTTTTGCTGGGTCTGACATGAATGGGGACACAGGAAAAGGGAGCGCCATGATTTTTGATCCTGCCAGGTGAGAGAAAGGAGAGGCTCAGAGCTGAGGATCAGGGAGAGATGAGCCATATGCCTGAGAGCTTGCAGCTGAACTGGGGAAGAAAGCAGAGCAGCTGAGCCTGAGAGAGGAGCCCTGGAAAGAGACAAGCCCTGTTCTGGTTGCCCACAGCTGAGCTCCAGGAGACAGCACAGCCCAGACGGGAAGGCAGAGAGCAGGCAGAGATCGCCCGCCATCTTGTTTCAACACATGGCAACTGACTTTGGCGAGAAGGTATCTCTGATGGTGCCTCGATTTGGACATTTCCCAGCCTCAGAACTGTAAGCGGAGGTAAATCCCCTTTATAAAAGCCAAACCATTTCTGGGACTTTGGATTGTCAGCCCTTTGGCAAACTAACGCACAGGGTATGTGTAGCTTTGGGTTTACCAGACGGCACAAAACTGCCTTCCAAGAAACCCATTGTAGACTGGGAAGCAGGGATGAAGGGGAAGGGGGAAGGGAGAGTGAAGAAGGCAAATATATTTTCAAGCCTTAGCTAGATGAGTCCTACTCGGTTTTCCCACACTTAAGCATCTGAGTTCATCTGGGACGTTTTAGAAAGATGCTCCATCTTTATATAAATTCCCCATCCCGGGCCAGCCTTTATGCTTTGCCTAAAGGTTCTGAGATTTTCTAACTTATTAAGAGGTGAACAAGAAGAATAAAACCAAGAAATGACTGGTGTTTTAAGGAGAGCAGGGGATGTGGGGTTCGGGGGTGGGGCTCTGAAACCACTCACTGAATATCAATGATTTCTGTACTTGATATTGTGTCTCATCTCAAAGGCAAACACAAAGTTCCTCCAATGAGTAAATGTAGTTATTATGTGACCCAGCGATCCCACTCCTAAGTGTACCTCCAAGAGTGATGAAAACACATGTCCACACAAAACCCTGGGCAGGGGAGTGGGTATAGCACAGCGGTTGAGCGCCTGCCTTGCATGTACAAGATCCTGGGTACCTCCTCAAAACAAACAAACAAACAAAAAAAAAACACCTTGTGCATGTATATTCATAGCAGTATGATCAAAAGGTGGAAAGAAACCAATGCCCATCAAGAGACAAGTGACAAAGAAAAGTGTGTCTTATCTATGCAATGACTGTAATTCTGCCGTAAAAAGGAATGAAGTAGTTATACATGCTTTAACATAGATGGGCCTGGAAAACATTATGCTGAGTGGAAGGAATTCATAGGAATTGTCCATAATAGGTAAATCTATAAAGACAAAAATTAAATTAGTGGTTCCTTTTAGGGTTGGTTGGGGGGGGGGGGGGCAGATGGGGCAGCTATAGAACACAGGATTTTCTTTTTGGGGAAGGTGGCAAAACGTTCTAAAATCAACCTTGGTGATGCCTGCACAAATCTGGGGATATACTAAAAACCATTCAATTGTACACTTGAAGTGGACAAATTGTATGGTATGTGAATTGCATCTCCAATAGAGCTTTAAATAAAAAAAAAAATAGGTGAACATGAAAGCTAGTATGAAACAAAAAAGTAATATCATTAGCAAGAAACCAGACATGAGAAGGGTGCACCACGCAAGGTGAACTTATGTTGTTTCAAAACCTGCTTCCTGAGATGAGTGAGTTTTTTTTTTTTTTTTTTTTCGTTTGGTTTGGTTCGAAGACGGTGGACGTTTATTATAGCATGTGTGTTGCCTGCAGAGATTTCTAAGGGCTCCAGAGCTTTTCAGGAAAGAAAAGGGACCTCTCGTTGATTCAAGCTCTACCATGGGAAAGCTGGTTGGCCTTCCTCGGGGCAGCCCCACTTTACAGCTGAGAACACAGAGGCTGAGCGAGAGCCTTATCCACTGTCATGAATCGGATCTGAAGCCGCCCTGACTCTCGTATTTGGTTGACTGGAGTGTGGATTGGTGCGACCACTTCGGAACGCTGTTTAGCTATTTCTACCAAAGCTGGACATTCGAATACCCTCTGGTCTAGCAGGGCCACTCCTGGGTGTGTGTATATATAATATATATATATATATATATATATATACAGGAGACATAAGGCTATGTGTCCACTGAAAGTCTTACCCTAGACTTCCTGGTAGCAATATGCATACTCGCCCCAATGGAAATGTCTATCAATTACAGAAGGGACGAATGTGGAACATTCACACGTGGAGGTCTCTACAGCTGTGCAAACAGGCGATCTACAGTCACACACGCATACACGGACAAACCACACGATGCGGAACCAGAGAAGCCAGATGCAAAATAGAACAGTGTCTAATCCCCATCATATAAAGCTCAAAAATGGGCACAGCTCATCTGTGCTATTAGAAGTCAGGGTAGTAGTTACTCTGGGCTTAGAGAAGTAACGAGCAAGGGCATAAGGGGGACTTCTGGAAGCTTCTCCATCTGCGTGGTGGTTCCTCAGGTGTGTTCACTTGGCACATTTCCATTGAGCTGTGCGCTTACGGTGTACGCACTTTTTTTTTTTTTTTTAAGAGATACTGGGAATTGAACTCATTGCCCCATACATGGGAAGCAGGTGCTCAACCATTGAGCTACATCCACTCCCCAGTGAGAGTTTGTGTGTTTGTTTTTTTTTGTCTTTAGGAGGTACTGGGGATCGAACCTGGGACTTTGTACATAGGAAGCAGGTGCTCAACCACCTGAGCTACATGCCCTCCCCAATGTATGCACTTTCCTACGTTATATGTCAATAAAAATGGTTTATAAATCCCCTGCACGTAGAGCCCAGGAAACACAGCTTGTCAGGGTGATCAGTGAGAATTCTCTTCGTGCACAAGACCTCACAGCAAACTGACTTCCCTTTGGAAGAGGACAAGCACAGGCCTCTGTGATAACCTAACCGTCCCCAGACTGCAGATGAACTGTGTACCAGAGTCGCATGCAGAGTATTATAAAATTTCAGATTCTTGGGTCTTACCCCATTCAGCAAGTCTAGAGGGGTGGGGGGGGAGGGGCTGGGAATCCAGATTTTGAAATCAGTCCTTGGGGGTGCAGCCAGGTTTGGCAGTCACAGTTCTGGAAGGGGACAGACTTAACATCCCTCTCTTGGCATTCTCTAGGGTTGCCTCTGGGGGCGTTGCTGACATTTTGGGTGGGACAGTTTTGTATTATGGATTGTTTAGCATCCCCAGCGCCTTGAATGCTAAATGTCAATCGCTTCCCAGTCGTGTGACAGCCAAAGAGGACCACAAACATTTCCAAACACCCCCTCCCCACAGGAGGCAGAAGCATCTACACTGTTTACAAAATTACTAAATGGCTTTCCCAAGGCTTGTCTGACTATGAAGTTCAACATATTGGGGTTTCTCTCCCCCTCCTTCTCTATCCCAAGTCCCCCAACCCCCCTATTGCTCAATTCCTCTTCCCAGAGAGAACGAAACACATTCACGCTAAAGCGTGACATGGCTCCAGATGCATTACACTCATTGATCCACTCTGCAGAGAATAAAAAGTCTTTAGCCAAAGGTATGAATCTCTAATACTGGAATCTCGCATATTACCAAGAAAATGGGGGCGAATGGGCAAGAAGTCATCAGAAGCTCCTCAAATGACTACAGTAGATAGTTCCCTGCCCCCACCCCCATCCAAATTATTAATGTTGACCAGCTGGGATGATTTGGAATCTCATTAACATCTCAGACAGAAGCAGTTTAACAGCAGGTCACAAGAAACCAGTCCTGGAGGTTGGTTCTAATCTTTAACACATCTGCCAGCTGGGGATTTAATATGTCAATCATCAGCAGTATTACCATACTGGCTTGGAGGATGTTATTCAATTGCACAGAGCTAGCATTTCTGAAACAACTGCCCTAAATAAATAACTGCAAATTGCATGCATTTGGCTGCTAAAACAATTACCAGCTAATCCAGTCATGTTGAGTTGTAAGAATGGATCAGCCAAAAGACATGTCATCGCTGCCTTCTGGTCTGGATGCCCCTCGGGAATGGGCACTAAATCGGCACTAAATTCTTTGGGAGACAGAAGTGACAAAAACCAGATCTGATATTTCATATGCCTGCAGGTCATAATGCAGGCACCCAACAGTGGATTCAGTGACAGAATGTGGCTGTCAATCCAGGTGAACGTGCAGTGTAAATGTGAAAGGAAAACAGGAGGTGGAGCTTGAGTTTTCCCGTAGGCATGGGTTCAAATCCCAGCCCCAGCACTTCCTAGCTCTGAACCTTGGGAAAATATTCCCCTCCTCTGAACCTCAACATGCTCATGTAAAAATGGACCTAAGAGCCCTTACCCCACAGATTGCTGTAAGGACAGATTAAGATCAAGCTGGTTATGGAAAAAAATATGCCAAATGTATGCTATGGACCACAATTAGAGGTAATAGTCTGATGATGTTCTTTTATAATTTGTAACAAACGTTACACAATAAGGTAAGGTTTTGATGGAGGGGTGATATACAGGAATTCTGTACATTAAGCATTATTGTTTTGTAAGCTCACAATTTCTCTAATAAAAAAACGAAAGAAAAAAAAAAAGACTAAGCTGGTAAGCATTTAGCACAGTGGCAAACATAATAAGCCTTTAGGAAATGGCGGTGAGTAGATTTGTTAAAATCACCATACTGGACCTTCCTATGTAGGATCCAAGTCTGTGAATGGCACTGACCAATGCTGATTCAATATCGGCTTATTTCTCATTTTTGAAAATAAACTTTGAATTTTGGAATAAATTTAGATTTACAATTAAAAAAAAAAGTATGAAGATAATATAGGGAGTTGCCTATACCCTTTGTCCAGCTTCCCCTAAGGTTAACATCTTATATAACCAAAGAACATTTATCAAAACTAAGAAACCAGCATCGGTACAATATTTATTAACTAAACTCCACTGATCATTCAGATTTCACTCGTTTTTCCACAGTCCAGGATACCTTTCTGTATTTCGTTACTGTGATTCTTTAGTCTTCTCTAGTCTGTGGCAGTTTGTTAGGCTTTTTTCCCCATGACCCTGATAATTTCCAGGAGTACTGGTCAGGCATCTTGTAGAATGTCCCTCGATTTTGGTTTGTCTGCTGTTTTTCTCATTTGCTGGCTCTGAGGGAATCCAGCTGCCATGTGGTGAAATGCCTTATGGACAGGCCCACTTGGCAAGGAACTGAGGGCAGTCCCCAGACAACACCCAGTGAGGAACTAGAGCCCTGTCTGCCAGCCCACGAGGAATCAACCAAGGGTGAGCTGGGCAGCAGCTATCCTCCAGGTGACCCATCAGAGGAGAATGAAAGACCTTGAAACAGGACCAGCTAAGCTTAACTCTGTGGCATAATAAATGCTTGTTTGAAGCTTCTACGTTTGGGTCATTTGTTACGCAGCAATAGATGACTGATACATTTAGGCTCCAGATTTCTTACCTAAAATAAAACAACCAACCTTTCTCTTTTCTGGATCTGTTCTCTTAGAGAGGCGTGAGATCAGCAAATAGATCCAGTTTTCCATATTTGGGCACTTGGTAACATGGCATTTCCTGGATCCCTTAAGTTTTGCTGGGGCCATGCGACGAGCTCCGGCCAATGAGTTCTCATGCTCATTAAAATGAAAATGGAGTGATGTCACTTCCAGATTTGAATGCTTGATTGCCAGTCCCAGTCCTTGTAGACTGGGTTCCAGTATGATGATAATATGGAGTTGTAGCCCCACGTTGACCCAGGACAAACATGGCGTGAGAGAAAACTCAACATTTGTAGTTTTAAGCCCAAGAGATGTAGGGGTTGTCTGTTCCCACGGCATCATTTATAGCATGCCATTCACAGATTTTAGCACCTGCCTTTAAATGGCTGTGGATATAAATCTGATGCCAGCTTCTTAACTCAATCACCCAATCCTGCAGTCCATAATTGAGTGACAGCCCTATTTGAAGGAGTTTATGATACAGGAATAAAATAAAACATGGACTTTTCCTCTAGTGCACACACTAGTACAATACCTCAAATTATACAGCGAAGCACTAAGATGTGGTACAGATTCCAAGGGCTTCCTGGGGGAGCTGTCATGTGAGAATCATGCTTCTCGAAGCGTAGATAAAATTTGGAGAGGCAAAGCAGGGGGAGATAGCACGGCGGTTTCTTAATATATTGACAGAAATATACTGACAAGTCACACGAAGAGAGAGATTGGAGAGACACAACCATAAGCCAAGGAGTGCCTGAAGCCACCGAGAGCACAAAGCAAGGAAGAATTCCCCTCTAGAGCCTTGGAAGGAAACGTGTCCCTGCTGACATCTGGATTTCAGACTTCTGGCCTCCAGAACTGTGAGAGAATAAATTCCTGTTGTTTTATGTCGCCCGATTTGTGATCCTTTGTCACGGCAGCCACAGGAAAACCAAAAGAGGAGCTATCAGAATGTGGCTCGTAACGAATGCCTTGGAATGAATGAAATCATTCTGGAAGTGGGCAGAGAGATGGCTGAGGACTTGGGAGAGATTTCTGAGAAGTGAGGGGGCTCCGTCCAGGAGGTGAGTAGAAAACCTGGTATGTGAGGATTCAGAAGCCCTGGGGGGAAAGTGTCAGATGACGCCAGGAGCCAAGCAGGGTACAGACTGAGAAACGCGCCCCCTGGTTCTGCCACAAACCAAGTGCTTAGTTTCTTTAGAAATACATATTAAAATGCTTACAGATGAAATCATATGATGTTGTTGATTTGCCTTAACATAACCCAGGGAGCGGGTTCGGCTATAAAACAAGATGGGGCATGACTTGATAATGATTGAAAATATGATTATGGCAGGAGATCATTCTATTTCTCTCTTCTTTTGTATTTTCTTGAACTTTTCCCAAAGAAAAAAAAATTCTTTCTATATTAAGTACTCGAAACCGTCTTGATTCACATTGCGACAAGAACCTCACACTTAATTATGGAAACAAAAGTAGTCAAGCTTACTATATTCTCAGGCAATTACGAATTATATTCAGCATCTAACCTCTCTGTCAAGGCAAAAGCTTGATTAAATGCTTATTTATATATTCATGAGTATCCTGAGAAGTTACTTAAGGGAAATTCAGTCAGATGAGCTACACCTGCTTATGGAAATGCCAGTGTTGACTGTTGCTTGAGTGAGAATCGAGCTACGTCCTGGCGAATACCAAGTCTTACCACATCCGGAGATAGAGTTACAGGGTGACAGAGACATGCAATGGAATATTATTTGACCATGAAAAGGAAAGAAGTTCGGATGCATGTTACAATGTGGCTGAACCTCGAAGACGCCATATTGAGTGCAATGAGCCAGACACAAAAGAACAAACACTGTTTGATGTTACTTATATGAAATAAGCAGAATGTGCATACTCGTAAAGTCAGAAACTAGAGCACAGGCTACCAGGGACTGAGTGGCAGTCTTTGTTTAATTGGCATGGAGTTTCTCTTTGGGCTGACAGAAAAGTTTTGGCAATAGATGATGGGGAGGGAGGCACAACTTTGCATATTTAATTAACACCCCTTAATTGTATATTCAAAAAGGAATAAAAAGGGAAGATTTAGGTTGTATATAAATTACCTCCCTCTCGCTCTCACACACACGCTTGCCCATAGAACTGTATAACACAAAGAGTGAACCCTAATGGGCTAAAGTTAATGGCATAATAATAACATTGTTTCATGAAATGCAAGGAAGTCATTTCACCACCCTAATGAAAAAAGGTTAATAATGGGGAAAAACTGTGTGTGAGAGGAGGGTTATATGAGAACACTACTTTCTGCATGATCTTTCTGTAAACCTACCCCTGCTCTAATAAGAGAAAATAAAAATTACAGGCAACAGAATCAGACAGGCGATTTCTTCTGGAAAGCCTGAGAAAAACGATCAGCTTCATTTGTTCATTTATTCATTCATTCGACAAATGTTTACTGAGCATCTGTTATATGCCAGGTTCTATTCTACACGCCAGGGATATAGCCGTGAGTGGAAAAAATATGTCCCTGTTCTTGAGAAAGTCACATTTTAGGGCAGAGAAACCAGGAAAATAAACGCATTGACGAGGATAAATTTATCATATGTCAGATAGAGATAGATGGTTTTTTGTAAAAAAAAAAAATGGAGCGGAAAAGGGTCAGAGAGAAGAGACGGCGGAGCTAATTTTGAAAATATCTTTCTGAGAAGGTGACATATAAGTAGAGATGTTAAGACAAGGAGGGAGTAAATCACAGATATTTGGGGTGAGAGGACACCCCTGCCCCTCTGGGAACACCAAGGGCAAAAACCTATGGGGGAAGGGAAAGGATGTGGCTCAAGCGATTGGGCTTCCGTCTACCATATAGGAGGTTCAATTCCCGGGGCCTCCTGGTGAAAGGCAAGCTGGTCCACATGCAGTGCTGGCCCGTGCAGAGAGCTGGCGCAGCAAGATGACGCAACAAAAAGAGACAGAGGAGAGACAATAAGAGACACAGCAGACCAGGTTGCTGGGGTGGTGCAAGAGATTGAGCACCTCTCTCCCACTCCAGAAGGTCCCAGGATCGAGTCCTGGTGCCACCTAAAGAAGAGACAAGCAGACACAGAAGAACACGCAGAGAGCAGACAGCGAGCCCAAAAACAATGGGTGTGAGGGAGAGATAAATAAATGAAATAAATCTTAAAAAAAAAAAAAGAACCTATGGGGGAGAGTAGATGTAGCTCAGTGGTTGAGCTCCTGCTTCCCATGTACAAGGTCTTGGGTTCAATCCCCATTACCTCCTAAAAACCAACCAACCAACCAACCTATGGGGACAGTGCCTGGAGTCTCTGAAGAGGGGATAGCAGGGAGGTGACGGAACGCCGGCAGGGAGGCAGGGTCAACTCACGTTGGACTTCTTTCTTATGGAAAACTCGGTTCATGGCTTCTTATGTGTCCTGAGTTCCTGGTCATCCTGCTCAGACTTGCCTGCCCTGCTCACTGTTTCAATCTCAGCAACCAAGACAGGGTCTGTCTTAGCTTCCCGGCTGCTAAAACAAATACCACACGATGGATCAGCTTACACAACGGGAATTTATTGGCTCAGTTTCGAGGCGAGGAGAAGTCCAAAACCGAGGCGTCAGCAAGGCGATGCTCTCTCCCGGAAAACTGTGGTGCTCTGAGGCTGGTTGTCCCTGATCCTGGCTTTTTCTTGTCACAGGGTGGCATTCCAGATTCCATTGCCTTCGGGCTTCTGGTTGCTCCCCGTGGCTTCTCTCTCCATCTGATTTTCACTCTGCTTATAAAGGACTCCAGGAATCCGGATGAAACTGCACCCTGACTCGGTGCGGACAAAAACCAAGAACCCGTCCAAACTGGGGTCCACCCCTCCATCCGCCACAAGGTCAAACAGAAGCCTGACACTTTGATAAGCGAAAAGGGAAAGCTGTAAAAAAAAAAAAAAAGTACGTATACGGTGATCTTTTATGAAAGAGACAGAAATACGTGCAGACAGAAAAATGCCCGCTTACCTTCTCAAAGAGAAACAGAGGATAAAACAGGCACCAAAGCAATTGATTCCCATTCCGGAAAGAGGGACTAGGGCTGGGGGCAGAATGGGGAGAACTGATGCCCTGTTAAAATCAGAGGAGCCGTATTTTCCCCCAGAAAACAGGGATTTTACTCCTTTTATTTTCCCTGTGTCTGACTGAAAAAAGAGGGAAAGTGAGGAAAAAAAAAAAAAAAAAAAAACAACCCCACAACAACAGAGAATGTGGTGAGAGAGCTAAGTTTGGGGACAACATGAATGAGATCGTACACACATGTTCGCAGGGCTGCGTGCAAATATATGCATACATCTGCCGTGTCCTTCTATAGCTGTTGTGCTTTTTTTTTTTTTGTCACTGAGATGACAACAACTGAATAATCTCACGTCCCATATGGCCGCCAGACTGCTGCAGAGTTAACGGATTTAGAGTTCAGCGGAAAAAAAGAAAAAAGAAAATTTAACTAAAAAAGAGGGGGAGCAGGTTGTAGCTCAGTGGTTGGGCGCCTGCTTCGCATATACAGGGTCCCGGGTTCGATCCCTGGTACTTCCTATAAATAAATAAATTAAAAAATAAAGTTAATCAGGGCTTTTGATCTGAACGGAAATTTTGGGGTCACAGGAAGACAGGTGTCTCGAGACACCTCTGGTCCTCGATGACCCACCACCGCTCTAGCCCCTGGAGGCTTTCTCTGGCCACAAGAATAGCCCTTCTGCAGCCTGGAATTGTTAGGGAATAAAGCTTCCGGAATCTTCCCTCAACCAGAGATTGATGGAGTTGGCAGGTCAATACCCCAGCTCCCTCGCCACGGAGGTGGGAGCTTTGGGGCACGTGCTCCCGCCGCCCCCAGAGGACCGCCCCTGGAACTCGGTCCCACAGTCAGTTGCTGGATGGCCCCTGTCCCCCTTCCCTGCCAGTGGGTCTAAGATCTCCCTCCAATGTAAAATTTTTTTTTTTACCGGGAGGTCCCGGGGACCAAACCCAGATCCCTCCATATGGGAGACGGATGCTCAACCATTTGAGCCACATCAGCCCCCCGTTTTTTTTTTAAAGGATGGACTGGGGATTGAACCCAGGATGTCCTATATGAGAAGCAGGCACTCACCCACTAAACTACATCTGCTCCCCTCCAATGTAAATTATTAACACTTGAATCCTTGCTTCCAAATTTGCTTTGGTGTGTGTGTGTGGGGGGAGAGGGGACAGCAGAATCCAAAGTAAGACAGTGGGATTGGACAGATTCTGTTAGCTACTTACACATCTTTAGGCATGAAGAAGATTCTCTCTCTCTCTCCCTCTGTAGCAGTTTGATATGGCTTATGAATTCCAAAAATAGATATTGGATTATGTTTGCAAATGGGTCTGTACCTGGGCGTGATTAAATTATGATTAAGGCTTTGATTGGGCCACATCAGTGGGATGTTGAGTCCCTGCCCCCTTGGTGGGTGGGGACTCACAGAGAAAACTACACGGCAGAGCAGAGGGGTTGGTTGGAGTTTTGATGTCGGAGTTCTTGGGCTGGAGCCCGGGAAGTAAGCACACAGAGGAGCTTGGTTGTGAGGAGAGAGAGAAGGCCCCGGGAAGAGAGGAACCCAGGAAGCCTGAACCCTGGCAGACGCTGGCAGCCATCTTGCTCCGAAATGCGGCAACAGACTTTGGTGAGGGAAGTAACTTATGCTTTATGGCCTGGTAACTGTAAGCTTCTACCCCAAATAAATACCCTTTATAAAAGCCAACCGGTTTCTGGTATTTTGCATCAGCACCCCTTTTGACTAACTAATATTCTCTCTCTCCCTTCTTTTTCTTTTTCTCACTCTCTCCTTCCCTTTCTTCCTTTTTTCTTTCCTTCTTTCTTTCTTTCCTCCCTTCCTTCCCTCCCTCCCTTCATCCCTTCCTTCCTCTTTTCTTTCTTTCTTCTTTCTTTCTCTCTTCCCTTTTCTTCTTTCTTTCTTTCTCTCTCTTTCTCTCTCTCTTTTTTTTCTTCCTTCCTTCCTTCCTTCCTCCCTCCCTCCCCCTCTCTCTCCCCCTTCCCTCCCTCCCTTTCTTCCTTCTTTCTTTCTCTCTCTCTTTCTTTCTTTCTTTCCCCCCTCCCCCTCCCTCCCTCCCTCCCTCCCTTCCTTCTTTTTTTCTCTCTTTCTTCAGAAAAGAGTATGAATGGGGCTTGTAAGGAAAAAAGAATTGAGTGCAAATTAGGTAACCCCAATATACGTACTAACAGAGGTTTATTGTACAGTAGAAAAATCCAGAACTACCTGTCAATAGAGCTGAACCCATGCTGTCTACATATGGCTATTGGGAGCTTGAAATGTGACTCACCCAAATTGAGATGTAAGCATAAAAGGCACAGCTGATTTTGAAGACTTAGCATGCAAAAAAAGAGAATATCAAATAACTCTTTAATAATTTTTTATATTTATTACATGTAGAAATGATTTTTAAAAATATATTGGGTTAAATGAAATATATTATTAAAACTGACTTCAGCTGTTTCTTTATACCTTTTTTTTTTTTGACGTGGCTACTCAGAAATTTAAAATTGCTTATGTGAACTGGGTTATGTTTCTTTTGGACAGCCCGGGCCTGTGCAAGCTCTGCACTTCTGAACGCCGTGATCTAAGGTAAGCAACCTTGTGGAAATGCTTTCCATGAGCTCAGCCTCCCATATAATCTCTCCCAGCCTCAGTTTCTTCATTTGCAAAACACAGGTGGGGACAGTCTTTCTCACGCACGGGACAAGTCGCATCTCGTGTCCAGGGATGTATCCGATGGCAATGGAGAAGGAAAAAGCTGGGAAGGAGCTACCGGAGACACAGATAACAGAAAGAGATCCCAACACCACTCACCTGGAGGGAGTTAAGTTTCCATCTGAGAATACATGTGGAGAGAAACACGAATGTGTTTATATTCAGGTTATTCCGATGCGTATTGTCCCACGGAGACCGCGTAACGGGTTGCCTCAACAGAACATTAGAACGTGTCTTCTGCGTCTCTTTCGTTTCCTTTCCTGGAGTCACCTGTGTCTTTTGTTGCAGAAAGGGCTTTTGTCCCCTGCCTACAGAAATCACTTAGTTCTCCTTTCTGAGGTATCAGCTTAAGGACGCGTCTCAAGATGGTAAAAGTTCCCAAATCAGGAGAAAAATGGAATCATCCTTTTGAGACCAGAGTCAAGGGAGAAGAGATTTAGTTGAGCTCAAAGATGTGATAAGGCTTCAGAACGTGGCAGTTGAAGCTGCTTGACCTTGGGCAGGTCTCGGTGTGTGCTCGTGTGTAAAACAAGAAAATAAGAATGTCCCACTTAATTAGTGGATGTGGCGGTTAAATGACACGGTCCACACGGCATGTGTGGGGTTGATTCTTGCATCTTCCACCACCTCCAACCTGGGGACTTTTTTTTTTCCATTCCCAGAGTCTCGCTTCCCCCTCCCAAATAAGTCTGAGACTTTTCTTTAACTTTCTTATAATTTGTGTTTAAATATTTTTCAGAAGTGATTTTTGTGTTAAAACATTTTTAAAGCTGCAATCCCAGGATTCCCCTTGCACAAACACTGCAGGTATTTTGTTGTATTTCTTTCTCATTTCCTCCCTCTATGTTTGTATTTTTCATACAGACGTAATTACAGTGTAAAGATATTTTATATGCAATAGTTGCTCATCATCTGAGTATTCATTATATAATTGTCATCCAGCTATCCACACAGTTATGAGTTTAGGGAAGCAAAAGTCATCATAAGATAAAATATTCACTAAATAAGCTGACAACTTCACAATCAGTCTTCCTCAGGCATCTCTTCCTAAAACAAGCATGGCTTTGGAGCCAATCAGGTTGATGTTTATTGTGCATGATTTTTTTTTTTTTTTTTTTTTTTCAGGAAGCACTGGGATCCAAACCTGGGACCTCCCATGCAGGAGGAGGGCACTCAACTGCTTGAGCCTCATCCATCCCCGTGGTCAATGGTTATTGACATCCGTCAATGTTTATCTCAGATGGTTGGTAGTTATTTGAAACACAATTCAAGACAATACAATTCAGGACCATGTGAATGCACTGCAAAGTGAAATTGGAAATCTTTGCAAAAGGCAGCAGGCTTTTATGAAGTCGATGAAAGTGTTGTTGGAGAACTACTTGAATCGCAGAGGATGCCATTGACAAATAAGGGACTTGTAAAGTTAGATCAGTTAACAATGGAAAAGGAGAAGACAAGTGGATAATGGTGATGAATACTTCAAAAGAGAATTAGCAAATTTCATGGAGACAGATAGTAGACTACAGGTTACCAGGGGCTGGGGGAGGGGGAAATGGGGAGTCAGCGATTGCTCAATAGATGCAGAGTTTCTGCTTAAGATGATGAAGAAGTTGGGGCAATGGGCGGTAGCAATGGTAGGACAATATTTTGAATAATAAATATCACTGAATTGTACACTTGAAAGTGGTTAAACATTTCTTCACTGTTGGTGGGAATGCAGAATGGTACAGCCACTGTGGAGGACTGTTTGGCAGTTCCTAAAGAAGTTGAATATAGACTTGCCACGTGACCCTGCAATACCACTACTGGGTATATACCCAGAAGAACTGAGAGCAGTGACACGAACAGACATCTGCACACCGATGTTCATAGCCACATTATTCACCATTGCCAAAAGCTGGAAAGAACCCAGGGGTCCATCAACAGACGAATGGATAAACAAACTGTGGTCTATTCACACGATGGAATGTTATGCAGCTGTAAGAAGAAATGAAGTCATAAAGCATATGGCAACATGGATGAACCTGGAGGACATTATGTTGAGTGAAGCAAGCCAGACACAAAAGGACAAATACTGTATGAATGCGTTACTGTGAACCAAATATATTGTGTAACATTGTTCGATTAAAAAAAAATTTACATGTATCCATTACATTTAATTGAGAAATGTATAATTAAATTAAATTAAAAGTGTTTACTTTTTAGTTTTTAATTGTTTATATTTTCAATTATTAAATGTACAAAATAAAGTGGGAAAAAAAAGTGGTTAAAATGAGGAATGTTGAATTGTACATGTGTTACAACAATAAGAAGTATTTTTTTAAAAAGAGAGAATAAATGAACTGATGACCAAATGATTAAAAAGGCTCTCTGGGGAAATTGATGAAAATCTCGGATATGCTTGCAAATTTAATCCTTTTTATGATTAGACCACAGAAGTCAAAGCTGAAAGGAAAGTTATCCACACAGTTTTGTTGGGAAATGATGTGCACACAAAATATCAAGTTTTGATTTTATCTTCATTAAATCTAAAACTTCGAAATAGTAGTAATTGTTACTTAAAGTTTGTAAAATATGGTTAAAAATAAATTTCGGTGTCCAAAGTTTGGTTTCATTTTCCAGGACAAAGTCCCGATTGAAACTCCCCCACCCCCATCCCCCTCCCCACACAATACACACCCAGAATTCACTATGAAACTTGGATTTCTGTTTTTTCCTTTCAGTGGCCTCTCTCTAAACAGCCTTTTCTAGTACCAAGTATCCTGGGACATTTTGGAAGAATCTGGGAGAGAGAAGTTTTTTTTGTATTACTTTCTCACTTAAGATCAGACTATAACTATCTCTTTTTTTTTTTATTTTTTTATTTTTTTTAGGTACCAGGGCCGGGGATTGAACCTGGGACCTCCTATGTGGGAAGCCAGTGCTCAGACACTGAGCAACATATCTCCCCCAAGGTGTTTTTTGTTTGTTTGTTTGCTTGTTTGTTTTTGTTTTGGGGAGGTACCAGGGATTGAACCCTGGACCTTGTATATGGGAGGCAGGTGCTCAACCACTGAGCTACATCCACTCCCCTAACCAGCTTGTTTTTTGTTTGTTTGTTTGTTTTTGTTGAGGTACTGGGCTAGGGATTGAACCTGGGACCTCATATGTGGGAAGCTGGCACTCAATCACTGAGCCACATCGGCTCCCCACCCATAATTTTTAATGGCTACATTTATTTAAATTATTTACTCAGTCCCCTTTTGTTGAACTTTTTACAATGCTTCCCCCACCTGGATGCTTTTAAAACTAATAGGTCAAAAGGTAATTTTATGTCTTTGTGTTTTGAACTATTTGGATATTGTCCCACTGTAGAATTACTGGGTCGGGATGTGGAATTGCTGCATGTATAGGACCTTTGACACATATTCTCAAGTTTCTTTCCAAATATGCCATCCAGATGTCCATATGAGGAGAAAGCCAATCCATTTCTTCATTTTACATATATTTCTCAAACATCTACTGTGTGCCAGGAGCTGTTCAACCATTGGGGATACAACCCAAAGCGAGATGGACTCATCCCTGGGGATAGAGGTGGGGTGGAGTACAGAGAGAATGAAACAGAAGCTGTGTTGGTAAGGTAACATTTAGCACAGACTTGGAAGTGGGACAGGGAAGGATCCAGCCTGAGGGAACAAAGAGCATTGGGGAAAGGGCAGGAGCAAAGGTCCTGAGGCAGGAAAGTGATTGGTGTGTACAGAGGGTACATGGGGGCAGAACGTGCAAAACCTGGTAGGCCACAGGGAGGACTTTGGCCTTCATCCTGAGGAAGGTGGGAGCCATGGAGGGTTATTTCCAGACATATTTTGAAGGTGAAGTGGACAGGTGTTGCTTATGGATTGGATGTGAGGGATGACTGGAGAAGAGCCAAGGCCGCCTCGAGGTTTTTGACAGGAGCAGCTTAAGGACAGAGCTGCTATCAGCTAAAATGGGGAAGGCTGCCGGAGTCCTGTCGGGAAGGCTAGCAATTTCCACTCACCACTTCCTCCTAGAATTACAAAATCGCCCCACAGTAGTATTCATAAAGAACGAAAATGCAAACATCTATTAATAATTATTTGCAATTGCTGCGTATTAGGAAGTTTAGATAAACCCTGCTCTCTGGGAATGTTGCCAGAAAAATCCCAAACTCAGCTCCTGCAGCCATCAAAGCCAATAAAATGCCATCAGGGAGAATACGGGGAGCGGCAAAGTCTCTGCCTCCTGTGAGAATCTATTTAATCTTGCGTTATTATCCCTTCGTCTTCCCTTGTAAACGACCACGGATCATCCGAACGGAAAGAAAAACACAGTGGATATGAAGAAGGATTGGGAGTGAGAAGAGAGGCTGGATGAGACTCCTCCATCAGGAAAGCGATAAAACTTAACTACCTCTGGTAGCGCAACTCTGGATGTAATTCACTCCGCCGAATTATATATTAGAATGTGGTCATAAGAGGGGAATTTTAGGTTGCATATTTGTTACTGGAGTAAAAGTTTTAAAAGCCGTAGAACTGTACAACACAAAGAGTGAAGCCTAATGTAAACTAGGGACGATAGTTAACAGTATAATTATAATAACATTGTTTCATTAGCTGTAACAAAAGGAACCACACAAATGCAAAGTGGTAATAATAAGGAAACTTCTGGGTGTGTTGGCGGGGAGCAGTATATAGGAAATCTGTACCTTCTGCCTGATTTTTCTGTAAATCTACAGCTTATCTAAGAAAAAAATAATATAGTTTTAAAAGCAGAGGGATAGATTTTGAATAACAAACTACCTAGCAGAGGCCCTCTGAAACCCCTTCTTTTAAAGCCTTCATGGACTTGGGAAACCCTCAGAATTTCATAATAAATTAAAGCTGGTGTTTGAGTTAGGTTTAAGCTTTGAAAATCAAAGCAAACTCCTTGGCAGTTAAGATAGGAGTATTCCAAATAAATGGGGATAAGCCTGACATCTTTCTGGTCTCACCCCCTGCCCCTTCCCCACCCTCAGATCCATTTTATCCGTCTGTTCCTAACTGCTCTCTGCACTGGGTATAATTCATCAACAGTCTCCCCCCCCGCCCCCCAGGCTTGTGGTTGGATGTGGAAAATAGGGAGCCCTTAGAGTAGGTAGGGGGCATGGGGAGACACTGAAGTTGGGGTTTGCATTGCTCTGAGTATATAATAATTTTCCTCCCTGCAGGATTGGATCTAACTTGCTGTGTCCCTCAGCAAAAGTCACTCTCACACAGTGGCCAGCTCTACATGGCTGTCTCTCTCGGGGCCCTGGTTAGTTACCCTGTCCCCTTGTTCCACTGGACCTATGGGTGGTAACACTTCTGCTGCTTCTTTACCTGGTTACTGCACTGTCCTTGTGCCCCCCCTCCTCTCTCCCACCTTTGTAAATTGTCCCTTTGTGAATAAACTCTCTCCTCTTGTGAGTGTGCCATCCATTTCTTGTTGGGGTCCTAAATGATACAGAAAACGATCATCTCTTCAGTGTTCCATCTTGAACAGAGAGTCAAGAGTCACCAGGCATATATATATATATATACCCCAAAGAACTGAAAGCAGGGACTCAAACAGATACTTGTATACCAATGTGCACAGCAGAATTATTCACCAGAGCTGAAAGGTGGAAGCAACCCAGGTAGCCACCCACAGATGAATGGATAAACAAAATGTAATCCATCCATGCAATGGATGAAAAGGAATGAAGTGTTGGTGCCTGCTGCAACATGGAGGAAGCTTGAAAACATCATGTTGTGCGAAAGAAGCCAGATGCAAAAGGATAAATATTATATGACCTCTCTCATATGAAATACCTAGAAGAAGCTAATTTCCTAGAGACAGATAGCAGATTATAGGTTACAAGAGGCTTTGGGGGGGGGGGGGAGGAGAAAAGGGAGTTATAACTTAATAAGTACAGAGTTTCTGTTTGAGGTGATGGATATTTGGGGTAATGGATATTGCTGATGGTAGCACAATATTGTGGATCTAATTAATACAATTGAATTGTACAATTGAAAGTTGTTTAAATGGGAAATTTAGAGTTGTACGTATGTCACTACAATTAAAAGTTTGAAAAAGAGTCACCAGACATCTTGAGAAAATCAGTAACGTGAAATACGTAGACCAAATCCACAACTTGCAAGTGTGGAGGAGATATCATATTTGTGAATCAAGAACAGGATGTTATAAAAAAAGAAGAGATAAAAAAATAATAAGCTGTTAGAAATTAAAAATGTGATTACAGCAAAGAAAAAAATTCAACAAAAGACTTACTTATCCTGACTTAAGGGAAATTTTGGTCAAGAGATGTTTACCTGAAATTTAACTATCTCAGAACCTATTGAGGAACTGTCTCCCACCAAGTAGTTCTCAACCAATGAATGGCGGGAGTAAATGGATGAATATCCAGCTCCTTGTTCCTTGGATGGGATAACCCAGAAGAGCATATTCTACCATATCTCCCAGCATTCCTCAGAAAGGCTGAGTTTGTAACTTGTCCACAGTGGAGTTCACGTGACTCTTTAATTCACTTGACCCTTCCTTCCCCTGCCTCACTTTCCTACTTCCCTACTGATGTTTCCTGGGTTCACCTCCAAGATCATGTTATAGCATGTATCAGAACCTCTCTCCTTTTTGCAGCTGAATAATATTCCATTGTATAGATAGACTGCATTTTATTTATCCATTCATCTATTGATGGGTCCTTGGATTGTTTCCATCTTTTGACCATTATAAATAACGCTGCTATGAATATTGGTGCACAAGGATCTGTTTGAGTCCCTATTTTCAATTCTGTGGGGTATAGACCTGGGAGGGTAATTGCTGGGTATATGGTAATTCTGGTTTAAGCTTTCGAGGAACCACCAAACTGTAGGTGAGGTGACTTTAAACAGAGATCTGAAGGCAGTAAGGGAAAGAGTCTTCCAGATGGCACAGGAATAAATCAGAAGAATAAGACACGTGTATGTGGGGATTGCTAATATGTGTAATATGTTGGTGTCAAGAACTGTGCATTGATTCATTAATAAATATGTTTGAGCACTTTAGCTATGCCAAAGACACATTAGGGACAAACCAAGACATAGTCCTTATCTTCATATGAATCAAACGAACACATCAATAAAAGCTAAATTACAATATTGACAGGGGTGATGAAAGAAAGGCAAACATGCTATAAAAGTATATAACCAGAGGTGTAAGGGAGAGAAAGAGAGAGATGTCAGAGAGGTGAATTATATTTAGGGCTTCCTGAAAGCTCTTTTCCACAGCTGAATAATAACAATAATAGCCTAGTAATTAGTACAACTGCTATGTCTCTATCTCTTGCCTGGAGCTGGCAAAGAAAATAACCAATTGTTTTAGAGAAAGGATCAAGGACTTAAGGAGGCATTTGAAAGAAAAAAAATAGCCTAAGAGTCATATGTTGGAGAAGAGCAAGTCTGAAGATTCTGGCAAAGTAAAGAGACCTTGGGGTCAGGAGAGAAGTGGGTATGTCAATAAATATATATATTTCTAAAGTAGATTCTGATATTCATTGGGATCTCAGCAGAATAAAATAGGAAGGCTCTTAATTCTAAAGCATGGTGCGTCTTCACAGATGAAGTTCCTGATCCATCACCACTAAAGGTGAACTTCCCTCCTAATTATGGTAAATTATGCATATGGGATTTGGCTTACTCAACATCTCTCTCTTGCTGGTCCGCATTTGTGACAGACACAATGCTGCCAAATTCCATTTCCTTTTCCTCCTGAAGATAGAGAAAGGATACTTCTCCCAGCTTTTCCTGCAGTTGGGTGGGGTCCCAAGACTACATTCTGGCCAACAAACTGTAGACAGAAGTGATATGAGCTGCTTTCAAGCCTGGTCCATAAGAAACTTCCAGCACAGTTCCCCATGCTTCCCTCATCTGCCAGCTAAAATCAGAAGCATCACTGGAGAAAAGCTTCCAAGAAAACCACCCTATTGGAGAGTTGAATGAGCAAGAAGGAAACTTTCACTCTGTTCAGCCACTGAGAATTCAGGGTTTATCTGTTATAGCAGCTAGCGTTACTTATCCTGTCTAATATACCCTTTCAAATAATGATGTGTGGTGCCAACAAGTTATGAGGAGAGTTGACATTCTCTCCACTTTTGCTTCTAAATCTTAAGTTTCCTGCCCTCCGTTTGAGGCTCATCCATCCATCCAGCATTTCCACCACCTCCTAGGTGCCCCCATCTCCATCACTGCCCTCTCCTAGCTGCTCCTCACTTCCATGACTTTGCCCTTGCATCTCCATCAGGGATGCCAGAGGGACACAGCAGCAAGACATGTGTCTCAACCTAATTGGGCAGAGGTGCTCTCTGCTCCTATGGACAGATTGAAAGCCAAATAGGAACAGCATGTCCACGGCTTTGGCCTTGGTGATACTTCTCTCGAATCACCAGGCAAACCAAGCACATGAGCTTTTAAGTTACTGATGTAGACATGTGTGAGTTAATTTTTACTCCTCCCTCTCCCTCATCCCATTTTAATATCAATCACCAAGTTGTATTGATTCTGCACCCAAAATAGCCCTCATATCCATCCATTTCTATCCATTGTCATTGCTTCCTTCAAATTCCAGGCCACTATCATCCCTTGGGATAAGTTCCAATTCCATCAATGTGGCCCAGAGGCCTCGCTTTATCTGGCTGTCACCCCCAGCTCAAGTCTCATCTCTCTCACACTCTACATTCTGGCCAAGACGGACTCCTTTCAACTCTTTAAATGCACCATATTCTCTCCTGCTTCCAGACCTTTGCAATATTGTTCCCATAACTAGGAACACTCTCCCACCTCTCCCTCTTCCCCAGCTGTCTATTGCTCACTCTCCAGATCTCAGCTCACCTCCTTTAGCCAAGAAGGCTTCTTTGGGTGTGCTAAACTGCCTTCAACTCCCACAGTTATAAGCCGTGTACTTTTCATTCAGAGCATCTTATTTGTTAGACTGGGCTGCTGGCCAACAAGGACTGTGTTGCTAACTATTGTAAACACAGGGTTTAGCATGGGGCATGGTGCATAGTAGGTGCTCAATAAAATATCATTGAATAAATAAACAGATGGATAGAGACAGGTGGATGGATAAATGGGTGGATAGGTGAATGGGTGAATGGGTAGATGGGTGGGTGGATGGATGGATAGATGAATGGATAGATGGGTGGGTGAATGATGGATGGATGGATGGGTGGATAGATGGATGGATAGTTGAATGAATGGATGTGTGATGGATGGGTAGATGG
>JAKSZT010054237.1:591172-606619 GCA_026826555.1 Tolypeutes matacus | reverse complement strand
TCTATCTATCTATCTATCTATCTATCTATCTATCTATCTATCTATCTTCTATATCTATCTCATCTATCTCTTTGTCCCTATCAATCTATGATCTATCTATCATCTATCCATCCATCCATCCATGTATCTATCTATCTATCTATCTATCTATCTATCTATCTATCTATCCATCTATTTATCCATCTATCTATCCATCTATGTATCCATCCGTCCATTTATCTATCTATTCATCTATCTATCTGTCCATCCATCCATCCATCCATCCATCTATCTACCTATTCATGTATCTATCTATCCATCCACCTATCCACATCTATCTACCTATCCATCTATCTAACTTCTAAATATTTGAGAGTAAGTTGTATACATCATGCTTCTTGAACACTTAATATACTTTCTATGATCATTTCCAAAGAACAAGGATATCCACGTATGTAACCAACTTAAGTACAGCTATCAAGTTCAAGAAATTTAACACTGATTTAAAAAGCTTACAGCCTGCGGTGGGTTGGATGGAGTACCCCACTGTGGACATGTTCTTGGTTGTGGTCCACGTTCTGGTGGCCGTGGAGCCATTGTAAATTAGATCTCCTGAAGATGTTACTTCAGTTGAGGTGTGGCCCAGTTGAGTCAGAGTAGGCTTTAATCCGATTACTGGAATCCTTTACAAGCAGAGTGAAAATCACATGGGGAGAGAAGCCACGGGGAGCAGCCAGAAGCTGGAAATCAACAGAACCCGGAAGGGAAAGGAGAAGAAGCCGCCATGTGCCCTGCGAGGTGACAGGAAAGGACCAAGGACCCCTGCCAGCCAGCCCCAGAACGCCAGTGTTTAGGGAGACAGCATTGAGTTGATGACACTTTAAGGCTGACTTTGTAGAGCCTCAAAACTGTGAGCCGATACATACCGCTGTTTAAGCCAACCCTTCGCGTGGTAGTTGTTTTTTGCATCCAGGAATCTAAAACCCAGCTTATATGCCAGTTTTTCCATTATGTCCCAATAATGTGGGCATTTTCTCCTCCGTTATAGATCCAGTCCAGGATCGTGTATTGCATTTATTTATTTATTTTTAACTTTTTAAAGGATGCTTAGACTACATAAATGTGACACAAAAAATTACAGGGATTCCCATGTTCCCCGCCTCCCACACCTCCCACAACCCCCCACATAAACATCCTTCATTAGTGTGGCTCATCACCTGCGATGGATAGACACATCCCGGGGCTCTGCCACTGAGCATGGACCACAGTTCACACTGTAGACCACACTGTCTCCACACAGTTCTGCCTGTTATGTGATGTATTGCATTTAATTGTCATTGTCTCTTTAGCCCCCCCCTCTATTTTTTTTCAAACTGTATTATTTAAACATATATACGGCGTGCACTTTTCCATCTCAGCCACTCCCAAGCATACAATTCCGCAGGATTTATCACATTCACAAGGTTGTCCTACCCTTACCACCATCGGTTTCCAGAATTTCCCCTTACTCCAAACAGAAACCCTGCACCCATTAGGTACCCAGTTGGATCCTCAGACAAGTACAGTAACACCTTGACTGTGGATTTGAGTGAGACCCTGAGCCAGAGAGAGCCCAGTGAAGCCACACCCAGATCCCTGACCCACAAAAACCGTGACATAATAAACGACGTTTTAAGCTGCTATGTTTGGCGTACTTTGTTACGCAGCTCTAGGTAACTAATACACTCTTCTTTTCTTGTCATAAACATGGTCTCCCAGAATAGACAGTTCATCTCCTACCCTCTCTCACGGCTAGCTGCAATCAGTGAGGTGAGAGTAGAAGTGATCGTGTAAATTCCAGGCCCTTAAAAGGGGTGTGTGATTCCCTAGTTATGCTTTCCCCTTTGCGCTGGCTGGAACGGTGGACTTGGTGACGGTGAACTCAACACCCAAACAAAGCCCCAATACAGAAGGAGCCGGCACCCCAAACAGCCCGTGCACCGGCTCCAAATGGCTTCTATGCAGCTGTATGTGAGCAAGAAATAAACCTCCTTTAAAAAAGAAAAAAGGAAGGAAAAAAGGCACCGGTATTTTGAATCCCTGTTATAAGAGCCAAGCACCTATTCTAATGAATTAATTCCCACTCCCCTTTCTGCCACCTCCATCCCCAAATAGTCTCCAGCATTACGGAATAATGCGTAGTTCGCCCCACAGCACCCCCTGGAAGCTCCTGCCTCCTTGCCTTTGCTGCCTTTCTAGGGTGCTTGTTATTTTTGCTTTTAGAAATAAGAGCCCCATTTTACTTTGGGCATCTGTCCACTCACGCCCGTGCTACCTGGGTGGGAGGATCCTAGGATGAGCGGATGACCCAGAACCAGCCAATCAAAATATCAACCCCGCCTGGCCACCGTGATCGGATGGGTGTGGGAAGCAAGCTGAGCTGATCCTCCCAGGGACTTGGCCGAACTATGAAAAAAGAGAGAGAGAGAGTGAAGGTTTCTCTCCTCTGGGGCTTCTAAGAGCAAGGGTATGGGGCTGCAATGACTGGCCTTTGTTTTTCCCAAAAGAAAATCATGTTTGAGAATGAAGCTAATGTTTGGAAGAGCTGTGGGGTTGAAGAAATGCTCATGACCTCATTCCAGCCCCTGGATGCAGCCATTCCTGAAACCAACCTTTTAGATTACTCGCGCCAATAATTTCCCTTTTTAAAAAAAAAAAAAAATCGGTATCACTTTGAGTTGTGTTTCTGTCTCTTACAACTGAAGGAATTCTGACCGATACTCCCAGGCTATTCCATCTTAACTTAACTTCCCTGTGCTGCCAGAAAAGAGGCACCACAAACTGGACGCCTTAAGACAATAGAAATTTGCTGTCTCTGAGTTCTGGAGGTCAGAAGTTGAAAACCAAGGTTTCGGTGGAGCCATGCTCCCTCTGAAACCTGCAGGAAAGAATCCTTCCTTGCCTGTCTCCTGGCTTCTGTCTGTGGCTGCCAAACCTTGGCGTTCCTTGGCTTTGTTGTCACATGGCTCTTCTCTCCTCCTCCTCCTCCTTCTCCTCCTCTCACAATGAATTAAGAGGCCACCTTACTCCAGTATGACCTCATTTAAATCACCTAATTCCTTCTGTAAAGACCCTATTTCCAAATCAGTTCACATTCTAAAGGGATGGGGAATAGGACTTCAGCATATCTTTTGGGGGATACCATTCAACCCATAACACCATCCATCTGGAATGCACACCCCTCCCCGCCCTATTTATCAGCCTGACAAATTCCCGCTCACTGCTTGCGCCTTAGCGCAATGCTTCCTCCACCAGGAAGGCTTCCCTGATTGCACAGAGCAAACCGAGGCCTTCCCACGTCGCTGGGCATGTTCCTCCCCTGTAGCATTCCTCTGGCACTGTGGCAATTGTAAAAAGGTGTGTTCGCTGCACTAGAATGCCTGTTCCCCCACCCCCAGCCCACCCCTGAAAAAAAACAAGCACCCCAGCCTTTTCATGTTTCTCTTCTCAGCACTGACCACAGTGGCTGCCGGTAAATGATCTGTCGTGTTGAATGAATGAGTAAGTGATTAAATAGTAAAGCGTCTCCTTGCTCTGACAATGGATTTATTTTTAAAAAGGGTAAGAGAAACAAAAAGCGGCCGATGGAGGTTGCACAGCCCATGTGTGCCTTCTCTCCTGATTAAACAGCAGGCAAGGTGTGTGGGAAGAACACAGAGGGGCCTCAGAGACAGGCGGATAAAGGAGTGGGTGGGATTTGGGAGCAGCAGGCCTTTCTTTGCTCTTCTGCAGTGTGGCCAAATCCTGCCCCCCAACCTCCATGCCCACCTGCCAGGCTAAAGCCCTCTGGATGCCCAGAAACAATGAGCATTAATTTGTCTGAGAGGAAAGGTGGGGACAATTGGACGGGAGGGAGGGGAAGAAGTGTCCGTTTAGTTCCAGCTGGCTCCCCCCCCCCACCACCACCACCACTGCTCCCTGAGCCAGCCAAATGCACCTTCTAATTTAGTTCATTCTTCTCTTCCCAGCCACTGGTAATGGACCCATACAGAACACTGCTGGAATTCAACCGCCCTAACTCCCTATTAAAAAACAAAACAAAACAGGAAGGTGAGATGGTGCATGAAAGAGAAATGGACGGAGGAAGAAAAGACGGGAAAGGATAGAGGAAAAAATATCATAGCAATAGCTAATAAATTCAGCTCTTATAACGTTCCAGGCACTTAGCTGAAAACTTGATCAGTTCATCACCCCCAAAACTGTCTGAGGGAGGTTCTAGCATTGCCCCTATTTTTAACAGCTGGGAAAAGCAAAAAAAAAGGCAGAGGACAAAACAGGGATTTTTAAAAAAATGTTTTCAGATGAAGGCACTGATGGATCTCAAGAATTGGCTTAAGAGGTGCTCCCCAAACTAGAGTGAATGAAGGTTTTTAAGAAATTGCAAAGTCATCATCATCGCCCGTTATTAAGTGGGAAAGAACACACTGCAAAGTAATAGGTAGCTAGGGTGCTAATTTTGTGTCTTAGTGCGTGGATGGGAAAAATTCTGAAGGACCATTCACCATTATCAACGGAAATTATCTTGAGGAGGACTAGGAAAGTAAACTCAGACATTTCAGAAATACTTGATTTTTTTCTTACAAGACTTCATTAATTTTAGAGTAAAAATGATATTGGGGGGGAGCAGATATAGCTCAAGTAATTGAGCACCTGTTTCCCGTGTACAAGGTCCCTGGTTTGATCCCCAGTACCTCCTAAACAAACAAACAAATGAAAAAACCAAGTCTCATTGGGGAACGGATATAGCTCGGTGGTTGAGCACTCGCTTCCCACATATGAGGTCCTGGGTTCAATCCCCAGGACCTCCTAAAAAAATGATATTGGGAGGCAGAGTGAGATGTTCTGCCATCCTTAATCCCAGACAGACCTTTAACAATTCTTGACCAAGCTTCAGGGGAGGAGAGCCGACATCAAGCTTTTGAATTATACCAGGCCTTTAGGTTTAAGCGACTCTAAAATTTTTCCATCAGGAGCAGCAGTCAGATTGGCATTTGGGACTGGGGGTGTTTTTGCACAGAAAGTCCAGCACTTTTACTTGGTGTATTTGTTAGCAAATGCTGTGTAACAAATTACCCCAAAACTTAACAGCTTAAAACAACAAGCAGTTATTATCTAATAGGCATGTCTAGATCAAGGTGTCTCAGGAGGCTGCAGTGCAGATACCTGCCAAGCCTGTGATCTCATCTGAAAGCTCAACGGAGGGAGGATTTGCTTCCAAGCTCACAAGCCCAGCTGTTGGCAGAGTTCAGTTCCACACCACTGCTGGCCAGAGGCCGCCCTTGGTCCTTTGCCATGGGGGCCCCCTTCACGGGACACCTCACAAGGCAGCTGCTCCATCAGAGTGAGTGATGGAGAGAGCAAGACAGAAGTCGTTGTCTTTTTGTGACCTAATCCCATCGTTTCTGCAGCATTCCACTCTTTAGAAGTGAGTCTTGAGGTCCAGTGCAGGACTTGAAGACCAGAAGACCAGGAGGTGGGATCCCTGGGGCCTGGTGTTGAGAGGCTAGAAGGCTTAATGGTTAACCCCAGAGCCAGATTACATGTGTTTGAACCCCAGCCCTGCCAACTCCTAGCTGTGTGACATTGGGCAAGTTACTTAACCTCTCTGTGCCTCAGGTCCCTCATTTGGAAATGGGTTGATACTAGTCCCTGCTTCACTTGGTTGTTGATATAGGCAAATATATGCATATATGAACTCAAACCATTACTTGGCACACAATAAGCATTGGCAATGGTTATCCTAAGTAACAGATCAATAAAAAATAGCAAAGCTTCCTAAAGATACTTATTGTCACACTTGAACGTAGGAAAACATCAATTGTCCACGGCAAAGAAGGGGAGCACAGCAGGGTGTTTCCTTTATTGGGAACTCAAGAAGAGGCAAACCTAATCAATAGTGATAGAGATCCGAATAGTGGGGTACAGACTGGAGAGGGGCATCGAGGAACCTGGTGGGGGTTGGGAATGTCACAGGGTTTATCCATCTGTGGAAATGCATCGAGCTATGAATGTAAAGTGTGTGTGTGCTTTACATTAAAAAAGCAAACCAAATTGAACATAATTAAATTCAAAAGGAGTGTGATGGGATGGCTGGCAGAGGGCTGCCATTGAACACTATGAGGAGTTAAAGCCCCAGGTTGTTTTTGAGGCCCCTCCGTGGCTGTGTCACTGCCAGGTGGTTTTCGTGGGCTCACTCACAGTATGAGCTCGATATGATCACTGTCCCATTTTACAGGTGGGGAAACCGAGGCCCAGAGAGGTAAAGTGACTTACTGAAGGTCACACAGCTAGAAAGGGGCAGAGACGGGATTCGAACCCAGGCCACCTCGGCCTCGCTGTTCATTCTCTTAACTGCTGCGCCGTCGCTTGCCCTGATTACTATCATTACGATAATAATAGTACTGATTGTTTCAACAATGGTAATAATATTAATCACCGCTTATTCGATACCGATCATTATTCATTTTATTGTATGGCAGGCCAACGCGGCAACATTTGGAGAGCGTCCCCGAGGAGGAAGGAGTTAGGATGTCTTTGCCAGCTCCCCTCACCATGACAACAGGAGGACAAAGCACTTAGAGACACTGGTCTCAGCACTTTTAAAACAGAGAGCTCTGGAAAAAGCCTCCGAGACAGGGTGGAGAAGAAAAAGGCACAGTGTTTAAGCATCGCCATTACCCCATGCCCAAAGGAGACTATAGCTCTTTAAAAAACAAAAAAATTAATATCCTTGCTATGCATTGAATTGTGCCCCCCAAAAGAGACATATTCCAAAAAGACATCGGATCAGGGCCCACCCTAATCCAGTTTGGCCTCATTTTCAACTAACCACATCTTCAAAGAGCCTGTTTCCAAATGAGGTCACACTCATGGATCCAGGGATTAGGACTTGAATTTGTCTTTTAGCGGGACATATTTCACCCCATAATGATTCCCAAGCCAGCTACCGCCATTGGCACCCGGGGTTCCAATGCACTGGGTGGGGGGGGGTCTCTTGGAGACAGCACAGGACACTCACCTGAGAGTAATCCCGCTGATGAGGAGGGCGCTGGGGTACTGATGATTAGACATCAGTTGGAGGTTGTGTTCAGGAGGGTGTAAGTGGCCCAGCACTTCAGGCTTGCCCCGCTGCCAGGAGAAGCCCTCAGGCAGAGAGGTACGTGTCCTTTCCATGGAGAGTTCAGCTGGCATGTTCAGAAATGTTCAGAAATGTTCAGAAAATCCACGCCTGTGGATGTGAACCCATTGTAAGCAGGGCTCAATGGTCCCCCCCCCCCCCAATCAGGATGAGTCTTAGTCCTCTTACTGGAGTCCTTTATAAGCAGATTGAAATTCCAACAGAGAGAAAAGCCACGGGAAAGAGTCAGAAGAATCCAGAGAAGCCAGAAGAGGCTGCCGTGTGCATTGCCACGTGCCAGAAAAGCCAAGGATCACCGGCCGCCTGCCCCAGAACGCCGCAGTCTTCTGGGAGAAAGCGTTGCCTTGCTGACGCCTCGATTTGGGACTTCTCCTAGCCTCAAAACCATGAGCCAATAAATTCCCATTGCTTGAGCCAGCCCATGGCATGGTATCTGCTTTAGCAGCTAAAAGGAGAGGGGGGGGCACTAACTTTTTGCATCCATGGCAGAACCACATGACGGAAAGAAGCATGGGCTTGGGAAACGGATGTGGCTCAAGAGGTTCGGCGTCTGTCTACCATATGGAGAGACCGGGGTTCAATCCCCGGTACCTCCCGGTAAAAAAAAAAAAAAAAAAGAAGCATGGGCTTCCCTTCAACCTGGGTGGTGGCAAGTGAGGGAAATAAACTTCTCCCCTCTTTAAAGGGTTGAATTAGAACTGGACTTCTTTGTCACAGCATCCTAGCCTTACTCTAACGAGTATAACGGACTTCTCTGAGCTCGAGAGCTCATTCAACATTAAGGATGGATGGTTTTCATGCAGTATCTTATTGACTATGCTCAAGAACACAATGCCAGATGCTTTGGGGGAGGAAAGACGGGACAGAAGTCCCAGAGGGTTATCCACAGAAGCAATTAATGTCTTCAACCAATGATTGATAAGAATAAATTCCCCAGCTCCTTCCCTCTAGGATGGGGTGAGTCTAAGATATGTGTTCTACGCTGTCTCCTAGAGCTCCCCAGTGGGGCTGGGCACACAATTCAACCGGCTGCCTCCCTGTTTCCTAGGGGAACCCCTCAAGTAGTCATTTGCACTTGAATCCTTGTCTCAGCGGAGCTCAGAGTCAGACTGGGAGGAACCACTGTCAACTCCAAATTACAGACCGGGAAACAGAGAAGCTTTAAGGTCATCCCAGGTTACACAGACACCCAAATCCAATGTCTGCCTGAGCCTGGGATTTGACCTTCTCATCCCTCCGCTGTCCTGCAAGCTTCACCCATTCAAAAAGTGTCCTCCCATCACTCAAGTGCATCATGGGCAAAACCAGCCCCGTCTCTTTT
Source organism: Tolypeutes matacus (assembly GCA_026826555.1). Taxonomy (NCBI): domain Eukaryota; kingdom Metazoa; phylum Chordata; class Mammalia; order Cingulata; family Chlamyphoridae; genus Tolypeutes; species Tolypeutes matacus. The sequence continues at coordinate 598,142 of JAKSZT010054237.1, read as the reverse complement.
CGTCCAAACTTTGATGCCGGCCAGGCTTTAAATTTCAATTTGGCAAACATGTATTGAGCGCCAAAGGTATGCCAAACCCTGGAGCCCCAAAGGTCACTGCCTCGTGGCTTCTGCTCTGAAATAGCTCAACGTCTAATTGGAAGCAAATTGTTTGAAGGAAGAAACACCAAACCAAGGGGTCTATGGCCACCGTGCCAACACCTCCAAGGGCCCCCCATTTACGGTAGGGGTCCTCCATCTGGGGCACCCCAAACCTCCTCTTGACCCAGCAATTAAAGGGGTCATTTGGGCATGCCAAGGAGGACCCAGGTTCTTACTTCAGAGTAAAGGTCAGAGTATTGGTTGATGCTTGGACCTGGCTTGATTGTCAAGGAGAACAAAGGAGGGTGTCATCAGCTTTACCTGAGCCTGTCAGGTAAGACCTGGGTTATGTTGTTTCCTTCTCTTAACCCAGAAAGCCACCTGAATGCCATCTCCTGACATCTCTGAGGCTGAAGCATGCCAGGCACTTGCCTTGGGCACAAAACTGGACAGTCATAGTGGCTCCCCGAGGTGGAGCTAGAAAGTCAGAAGTCCATACACATATCCTCACTGTCCTGGTTTTGTGATAATCGGGGGAGGCTAAACATCCGCTCTATTAGAAACCATGCATGTCTCCTCAGACCTCGTTTTTCTCCCTAGGTCTGGTTTTTAGGATGCTGGTGATAAACCAAGCCTGATTTATTATATGACCATCCTGTATGGGAAATGACTGTAACTCTAGGTATCTTTGGTCAACCTTGAGATATAGCAGGGGGACAGATGTGGCTCAAATGGTTGGGTGTCCGTCTCCCATATGGAGGGACCTGGGTTCGATCCCCGGGACCTCCAGGTAAAAAGAGAAAAAAAGAAAAATATAGAAGGCGCACGGGCTGCCAGGCCCTGTGCATGGGTGCACTGCCAGGTCCTGCTGAGCCACGCAGCAAGATGATGACGTAACAGGAGAGTGACACAAGGGACAGCCAAGATGAGACGCGCCGAAAAACCAGGAACTAAGGTGGCGGAGGCGGTAGGACGCCTCTCTCCCACATCGGAGTTCCTGAGGATCGAATCCCGGTGAAATCAGGAGGAAAAGGATGAGAAGAGAGGGCAGGAAACAGACATAGAGAATCGCCCAGCGAATGGACACAAAAACAGCAAAAACGGCGGGGTAAAAATGGATAAAAGTAAATAAATAGATAAATCTTTTTTTTTTAATGTAATTTAAAAAAGAGAGAGAGTCAGAAGTCTGATCTTGTTCTTATTTAAAATTTTGATATTTTATTCACCACAGATTTTTTGCATTGACATGGTTTTCTTTAAAAAATATTCCGTTGAAATATTATTTATCTGGAATACTGAGTCTTGTGTGCCCTTTAAATTTGTGGTGAGTGTCGCCTTCACCTCTCCCTCGTCCTGTCCCTGTCTGTGAGTTTTCAAAGTCTGCAACCAAAGGTTCCCAACCACACTGCAAGTTCTCTCTCTGCCCCTGTGAGGAACCTGCGTGGGCCTGGAGAATTTCAAGGAACTAGGCATTTTCTTGTCTGCATCCACCACTATTTGTCCAGTCCCTCTGAAGCCTTTTCTTGTTGAGAGAGAAGATGGAAGCAGAACAGAAGGTGGAGAACTCTGCATTTTTTTCTGTCGTCTCTCAAGTTGACTATCAGTGAACAGATCCGGCTTTGCCTTGTTCCCTTTCCGTTTGTTCACAGCCATTCTGAAGAGTCTTTATCCTCAGTCAATAGCATTTGGGAACCTGGAATTGAGTGTCTTGAAGTGCAATGTTTGACGACATTTGCTTTGATCCTTTCCCAGAGCACATGACATCCTTCTTGGCCCACTGCCTATGGCTTCTAAGATTTTATTAGAATGATTCAAGCCCAATGGGTCTATTCCACTCCCCTTCCGTGGGCCCATCCTATCCCATCTTGTTCGGAACTGGAGGGAAGTTTGCAGCATCGGAGAGGAGACAGGTGGGAAAACCATTTGGCATTCTAGGTATGATTGAACAAGATTATTTTGGAAAGCGCTATTTTCATGTGTTACCTACTCTTATGCACTTAAAAAATACACCAAACTGGGGGGAAAGGCTAAACTCAACAGATATGACAGAGGAATAAGAATAAATAGGAGGAAAGATATAAAAGAAAAAAATAGAAAAAGAATAAATAGGAAATGCTTTCACATCCTTCACTGAGTGCCACGCAGTTTACGTTGGGCTCACTCATATTATAAGTTTGATATGATCACTATCCCATTTTATAGATGGGGAAGAAGCTGAGATCCAGAGAGGTAAAGTGACTTACCAAAGGTCACACAGCTAGAAAGGGGTAGAGTCGGATTTGAACCCAGGCCATTTGCACCCACTGCCCATTCTCAATTGCTAATGCTATCGCTGCCCCTATTACCATCATTGGTAAAATAATATTACTAATTCTTTTAGCAATGATAATAAGATTAATTATCCTGGTTATTCAATACTAATCATGATTTGTTTTATTGTAATAGCAATCCAATACTGCAATATCTGGAGAGTGTTTATTTACTAGACTCTGGAGCAAGAATTTCTCCTGAGGCTCTTCCAACAAGCCTGGGAGGATGACACTTCTATCCCCATTTGCCAAACGAGGCCGAGACCTTGCCCAAAGATGCACAACCAGTTGTCAACCCCGCAGCTGGCTCAGAACCACCACGTGCTTGGGCTGCCTCAGTCCACATCCCACTTGCCCAAGCAGCAAGGAAGACGGTGCGTCATTTATAGCTCCCTGTTTTTCTAGCACACAAGGCAGGCTCCCTTCCAGGCCAGCTGAACTTCCCTGTTCAGTGTAGCATATCTCGTGGGAGTCGTGGCCACGGTAAGAGACTGCGTGGACCTTGGTTCCTTCCGCGGTGTCTTGCGGTCTTCTCCCACTTGGAAGCTCAGAATCTTTTTCATCCCTTCAGAGCAGAGTCCAGTGCATGTCATTGGGCTATCTGGAGCATTCAGTCAAAGCAATAAGTAGGGAAGCAACAAATGAATTGGGCACCTACTGTATACCACGTACTGTTCTAGGCTCTGGGGATAGAAATGGGAACAAAATGGGCAAAAGCATCTGCCCTTGAGGAGCTGACACTCTAGCAGGGAAGAAGAAGAAGAAACCAAATAAATTGAAAAAGACAATTTTGGATGCCACAAAACCATATATGATAAAATGGGAAAATATGGTAGAGAAAGTTAAGGACCAGAGAAGGTCTCTCTGAGAAGATGACTTTGGCATTGATATGAAAAGGGTAAGAGAGAGATCGCTGTGTGGTTATGGGGGAAGGTTATTGAAGTAGGTGCAAAGGCCCTGGGGTGGAATAACCTTGTGGGCTTGGCAGGAGGATTGTGGGAAAGGTGGGATCAAAGAAGAAGGAATGGGCCAGAGATCACAGAGAGCTTTACTCAGGGTTCAGTTTTCCTCACAACTGAAGAAGAGCTGAGGGGCTGAGGGCTCAAACAGGCTCAGTAAAGACTAGCTGGGTTTTTTGTTTTGTTTTGTTTTGGTTTGGTTTTTTTTCAGATCTTTTTCATCTGGCAATTATGGAGTCTTCTGGGGGAGAACTTCCTCAATCCAGAAGCTCCCCCTCCATCTACTCCATCCCCAAATCCTGGCGGTTTCAACGCCCAACTCGTCCCAATGACATCTTTGCATCTCTACCACTACATCCAAACTTGGCCAATCCCAGAAGCATCCTCCGTGGCCTCCAGGTCTTCACTCTTGCCCCCACCCACCCAATCTATTCTTCAGACAGCAGCCTGTGGCTCTTTTTGAAATTTTAAATCCACTCCTAGATATACACCCCAGTGAACTGAAAACAGAGACTCAAAGAGATACTTGTCTACCAATGTTTATTGCAGGATTATTCACCATAGCCCAAAGGTGGAACTCACCCAAGTGCCCATCAACTGACAAATGGATGGACAAAACATGGTCCATCCATACGATGGAATATTATTCGGCCATGAAAAGGAACGGAGTTCTGATCCAGGCTACAATGTGGGTAAACCTTGAAAACATGATGCTGAGTGAAAGAAGCCAGACACGGAAAGTCACATATCACCTGATCCCATTGCTGTGAAATATCCAGAGGAGGCGAGTCCATGGAGACAGAAGGTCGATAGAGGTTGCCAGGGGCTGGGAGAGGGGGAGGATGGGAAGTGATTGCTTAATGCATATGGGGTTTCCTTTTGGGGTGATGGGAAAGTTCTGGAAGTGATAGTGGTAGTGGTTGTGCAACACCATAAATGTGCTAAAGGCTACGGAATAGTGACTTTTATGTGACGTGACTTGCATCTCAATTTTTTTAAAAACTAAATAAAACCAGGTTACTCCTCTGCATCAAACATTCAATGGCTCCCCATTGCTCTTAGGCAAAAAGAAAAAAAAAAAAAAATCTAGCTTCTCCACATTGGCCTACCAGGTCTGCATGAGCCAGTTTGCAAACTTCTTCCCCCAGCACTCTATCCCCCACTCACCATGCTCTGACCTCACCAGCCACCCTTCTGCCGGTCCCACGGCCTGGCACCCTTGTCCCTGGATCACTAGTGGCTGCCTCCTTCTCCCCCTCCACATCTCAGTTCCACCTGCTCAGAGAGATCTCCCTGACCTCCTTCTGCCTTGTAGCTGTTCCCCTCCCTAATTCCTCCCCAAATCACATATAAAATCATCTCTCCCTTGAAAACATTCTGCTCAGTGAAAGAAGCCAGACACAAAAGGACAAATGATGCATGATTCCGCTTATTTGAAATATCTAGAATAGGCAAATTCATAGAGACAGAAAGGAGCTCCGTGCTTTCCAGAGGCAGGGGGAGAGAGGGGAATGGGGAGTCACTGCTTAATGGGTGCAGAGCTGCTGTTTGGGGTGATGGGAAAGTTTTGGTAATGAATGGTGGTGATGGGAGCACAGCATTGTGGATGCAATTAATCGCACTGAAATGTATATCTGAATGTGATTAAAGGGGGAATTGTTAGATTGTATACATAGTAACAGAATAAATGTGAAAAAAAAACACACTACACAGTGAGCTCTAAGTTAAACAACCATGGACTATAGTTAATAGGACAATTATAAAAATGTGCTGTCATCAGTTGTCACAAATGTCCCACACCGTTGCTAGGTGTTAATAACCGAATGGTATATGGGAATCCTGTATTTTATACGTGATTGTTTTGTAAACCTACAACTTCTTTAGTAAAGAAACAAAATGACACGATGGAATATTATGCAGCTGTAAGGAGAAATGAAGTCCTAAAGCATATGGCAACATGGATGAACCTGGAGGACATTATGTTGAGTGAAGCAAGCCAGACACAAAAGGACAAATACTGCATGAATGCATTACTATGAACCAAATATATTGTGTAACATATTGTTTGATAAAAAAAAAAAAAAATTATATGTATCCATTACATTTAATTGAGAAATGTATATATTTATTCATCTGTGTTTACTTTTTAGTTTTTAATTGTTTATATTTTCAATTATTAAATGTATAAATAAAGTTAAATAAATAAATAAAAAGAAACAAAATGAAAAAAATAGTGGGAATGGTCATTTTATGTTATATATGTGTTACCACAATGAAAAATCATACGAAAGCACAAAACACACACACACACACACATAGAGAAATCTCTCTTATCTGAAATGACTTGCTTACATTTGGATTTAATTGCTTATCGTCCGTCTTGCCTTCGAGAACGAAAATTCCATGTTTATATTTCTTTCCAGGGTCGTTCGGTGTCGGGCACATAGGGGGAACTCAATCGATGACTGTCACCCCACCAAACGCCTTCAGCTTTCTCTCTGATCAGCAGGGTGAAAGGCACAGCATTCCAAAGGACAAACGCCAAACCTCCGACAAGGGTTGAATTGTGCCCCTTCCATGTTCAAGTCCTTCCCCCCGCCGGCCCTGCATGTGGGACCCCATCTGGGAATGGGGTCTTTGAAGATGTGACTCGTTAAGACAACGTTTTTAGAAGGAGAGGACACTGGATGCAGAAAGGCAGGGAAGGCGACCAGATGACAGGGCAGAGCTCGAGTTTGCCACAAGCCTAAGAACAGCAGGGACTGCCGGCCACATCTTCATTTGGGATATCTTGCCTCCAGAACGGGGCGCCTGCACAGCTCTGTCGTTTCAAGCCATCCAGTTTGTGGCGCTTTGTCGCTGAAGCTCTAGGGAACTAAGATATCCCTGAATATTGCTGAGCTTGTAGAATCCAACTTGTTTTTACATCCAGCAGCCGGGAACTGGGCTGCTAACAGCTCCCAGCCGCCCCCTTCCCTAAGGGCTGCCATTGACTCGTAGTGAGATGCCCAGGAGGGTACACCCACGCCCCATCCCCAGGGGCAGCCCCCTGCTGTGGCCCACTGAGTTTGGGGTGCAAGACCCCAGAGCTCCAGAGCTGCCCCTGGGATCAGGCTGAGACGGAACTTGGGCTGCCCTTACAGCCTCCATCCCCTTCTGTCTCTGCCCTCTCCTCTTCCCTCATTTTCCTTAAACCACTGGTTCCCAAAGTGGAGACACTCCCAGAGGTAAGTGGCTTCGTTGGCAAGGAGGGAGGCCCGGCCGCCGGGATTTTTTAAAAGCTCCCCAGGTGACCACAATGTGCAGCCGGCTCGGAGCAGAGCTGCCTTGGAAAGGTCTCCCCCGAGAACGCCCCTTTCATGAATCCCTTGCTCAAGAATTCCCATCTCGGGCTCTGCTTCCAGAAGCTGACCTAAGACACCCCCCTTCCACGGGATGTGCCCTTCCAGCAGCGAGGAACTGGCTCTGGAGGGTTTAAGAAGTCCTCCTCTGTGCCCGGGGCCCTTCCCACAAACAGGCAGGTGGACTAGCAGCGATCAGGGGCAGGGCGGGGATGGGAGAGGAGGACTTAGACAGAGACCCAGAGACAGAGAGAGACAGGGGCAGATGCAGAGAGAGAGA
>JAKSZT010054237.1:552345-591162 GCA_026826555.1 Tolypeutes matacus | reverse complement strand
AGAGACAGGGGCAGATGCAGAGAGAGAGAGAGAGAGAAACCCAAAGAGAGAGAGAGATCCAACAAGAGTGCAACTCAGAGAGAAAGAGAACCAGAAAGAGAGAGAGCAAGACCCAGAGACAGAGAGACAGACAGAGACAGATGCAGAGAGAGAGAAATAGAGGGAGAAACCCTAAGAGAGAGATCTAATGAAAAAGCGCAACTCAGAGAGAAAGAGAGAGAGATACAGAAAGAGGGAAAGACCCAGAGAGAGAGACAGAGAGACAGAAGCAGAGAGAGAGAGAAAGAAAGAGAGAGATATAGAAACTCAGAGAGAGACTGAGAGAGAGATGCAGATGCAGAGAGAGAGATAGAGAAACTCAGAGAGAGGGAGAGACCCAGAGAAAGAAAGAAAGAGAAATGGGGAACCTCTTCTATTCAGTCCTGCCCGCCTCTGTCAGCAAGAGACAGACAAGCATGGTGTCTCTGATCCCCACCTCACTTGGGGTGCCCAGAGACCCGCCACTGGACTCTCACAGGCCAGAGAGAGAGGGTTCTCCTTGGAGCTCCCCGCTACCTTCTCTGATGCTGTCAAGGTAGCTAGCTCCTCGGGCTTCCTCAAGCCGCTCCCCAGCTTTGTTTAATTTTTAGCTTTCCTTCATCTGCTCTAATAAATTGCTGCTTTGCAAAGGAGCGGAAGAGGACCAAAACTGTTTACAGTGTGGGAAGCCCACTCACTAAAATATTTTGCAGCTATCACAATAACGACTTAGATTTCCATCAGGGCCGTCTCTCAGGGGCTCAGGTTGGTGCAGGAACCGAGGACTGGCTGGAGGTAAGGGGCTGCATGCTGGAGTCAGGCAGGTGTGGGTTCAATCCCTGCCCGGCTGGGTGCAACTTGGTCAATGCATCTATAAAATAGTATTGATGATTCCCTGTCTCCCTGGGATCCTGGAAAAGACCGATTGAAACACCGGGGGCTGAGGGCTATGGGTAGCTCATAATAGGAGCCCAGTAGCTCAGTGGTTAAAAAGGTACATCTGGAGTCAGAATACCTAGATTCAAATCCCATTTTCATCCTGTGTGACCAAGGGCAAGCTACCTGGTCTCTCTGTGCCTCGGTTTCTCCATCCGCAAAATGAGGATAACGATGACGCCGAACTCATCGGGTTGTTGTGAGGTTGCTTAAAGTAATCCTTGGAAAGCACCTAGCAAAATCGCCATGTTGCACAACAACTTCAGAGGGCGCCTTTTGGTGCCCCAGAGTTGGGCAAAGCACCAGCTCATGGCCGCTTCTATAATCGACATCATTCTCTGCTGGGCTGATCGTCGTAGGCAGGACAGTCGAGGACTGAGCTGGGTGTTTTGCATCCATCACTCACTGTGTCCTCCTAAGAACTGCAGGAACAGGTCTCACTTTGATTCCCATTTCACAGATGGGGAAACTGAGGCACAGAGAAGTTGGGTCGTTGACCCCACCTGGAGGTGATGGGGTAGGGGTGCAAAACTCAGGTTCATCCCCGGCAGTGAGCAAGAGTCAAGCTACCCAGCTGGTTTAGCTTGGCCGATTATGGTCAACCCTTCCCTACTGTTAGTAATTGCTTCACTGGTTTGCCACATGAGCCAGTGTGGATCAATAAGACCCAAGGAGATGTTTGCCAGGGGCTTCTTGGACAGAAACTTCTGGGTCTAAAGACAGCACCACAGGAAGCCAATCTTTCCCTCCTATTACATGTGAATAGGGATATTTGTTAACCAAGCAACTGCAATTACCCATCTTGCAACCATAGGGAACAAAACTAACCCCAGAGGAGATGATGGTGAAAGAATGGCAGAGAAATGAAGCTGGATCCTGGATCAACCTGTGCCTAAAGCCCACATTCCACTAGACTTGCACTAATGGGAACCAATAAAAACCAGGGTGAGCTGGGTTTTCGGTTACCTGCAGCCAAAAGCTTTGATTCCAAAGTTGTGAATTTGCCCATCTCTAGCCTGAATCCAATGGATGCTATTTTCTGTGTAGTCCTCAGACTCATTGGCATTATCATCTGGCAAACCATGCCTCCTTAACCCTATGCTGTATCTCCTCACTTTTAATTAGCAAGCTTCTGCCTAAAATTCCAAACAGAACTCTTTTGTCCAAAAAATTCTGTATTCATGGGTAGGAACTATGATGTCCATGATCTAATCAACCTGTTTTTATTAGGAAGCTTGTGCTTTGTACTGTGCAAGGCAATATGAGGGTTCAAAAGAAGTTCAATGAAAAGTTCTCCTTCATTTATTCCTCTATTCAAAGATATTTGCTGAATGTCTGCTGACTCCTGGAACTGTTCTAGATTTGGGGGATACAACAAACAGACAAAAATACTGTCCGCAGAGGGCTGGCATTCTAATTTATAGGTGGAGAAAGACATGACAAACAGGATAACTAAGAAAAATGTATAATTAGACTATGATAAAAAAAAAAAAAACAGTAAATACGGAAACTGTGAATGTTTTTTTTTTGTTTTGTTTTGTTTTGTTTTTTACCGGGAGGTCCCGGGGATCGAACCCGGGTCCCTCCATATGGGAGACGGACGCCCAACCAGTTGAGCCACATCCGACCCCATGTGAATGTTATGAAAGTCTAAAGAAAGTTTCACGGAAGGATTTGGAAAGGAATTAGAAGTGAATGGAAGAATATGCTCATACATATTCATAGAACAACCAGCATCGATGTCTGTGAGGAAGTCACAAATGCTTTGATCATAGGTTTGCTACTGTAACAAACAGCCCCAGCTCTCGGGGACTTAACAGATCAAATGTTTCTTGCTAATGCTGTGTTTCCAACATGGGTGGCAGGAGACTGTGATCTTAGTAGTTTCTCAGCAGCCCAGGATGAGGGAAGCTCCACCTTGTCACAGTAGAGGGAAGGCAATGTGACATATCACACATCGGCTCTTAAAATTCCCACCCACTCTGAAGTCAGGATGCCTGGGTCCAAATCCCACATTTTATTGGTTAAAGCAAGTCACACGGCCACACCTATCCCCAAGGAGCAGGGACAGGAAAGTGTCATTCTATTATGGACTGTGTGGCACTTTGATATTATTTATGAATTCCAAAAAGAGATATAGATTATGTTTGTAAACTGGTCTGCTCCTCTGGGTGTGATAACCTTTTGACTGCATTAGATTCAGCTGAGATGACTGATTAAATTATATTAAGATTAGGGCTTTGATTCAACCATGACATTAAAGTACGACTCAGCACTGAGTCCCAGCCCTCTTTGGTGGGCTGATAAAACAGACTGTCACACAGAAGCGGATACACAGAGAAGAACACAGGAAGAGAGACAGCTCATTAGACAAGGCAGAGGCCCCGGGAAGATAGATGAGCCTGATAGTCTACAGCTGACCTTGTGAAGAGACCAGAGCAGCTGAGCCCAGAAAGAAAGGAGCCCTGGGGAGAGAAATGAGCCTTATGCCAGCAAACAGCTGAGATCGGAAGAATCCTCCTTGAGAGGAAGAAGGAAGGCTGAACCCTGGCAGACATCGCCCGCCATCTTGCTTCAACACGAGGCCAATGACTTTGGGTGAGAAAGTACCTCTTATGATACCTTGAGTTGGACTCTTTAGGGCCTTGTCATTGGGCTTTTACCCCAAATAAATACCCTTTATACATGGTAAATATCATCAAAAATTATTAAACTGTACCGTCTAAATTGTAAACTATACTGTAAACCATTGACAATGTTTAGTAGCTATGTTTCACTATCTGTATATCAGTTATAGCAATGCTACCGTCCACATAAAAAAGGTTTTAATATGGAGTGGGAAACGGGGAGGGAGGTTGGGTACATGGGAATCTCTAGTATTCAGTGTGTGACTTTGCTGTGACCTAAATCTTCTTTGAAAACTAAATGAAAATTTGGGAGACACTGGGGAGTGAGAGGGGGAAGATGCCACGGTACAGACTGGACATCCGATAATGCCGTGATAAAAGGAGAAAAAATAAAAATAAAAAATAGATTAAAAAAAATTTTTGTTTTTTCCCATTTTCTTTTTCTGAATATCCCAATCCGTTAATAATATTTTATTTTTAGTTCTTTTTTTCCAGAGTTTCCTTGTATTTCATCTCTTGCATTTAAGCTTATCATTATTATTTCATTTTCCTATTAATTCTACTTGGTTATTATATGGGCTTCATCTTCAAGGAAGGTTTAGATCACAGAAGGGTTACAGAGGGGGCAGGAGAGGATCATTGGTGGGGGGTGTCTGGGATGGGGGATTCATGGGAGGAAGTTCACCTGAATATACATGAAAGATATATAAAATTGTTCAAATGATCAAGGGGTTGGGCATGGTCACAGTGGGTGGAGAATCACTCAATAAATGAGAGAATACTGAACTCCCAGCCTGGACAGCTCTGCCCCATTCTCCAAGGGAGGAGCAACAGTCCCCCGAGTGCAGGGGCAGTGTCTGGCAAAGGAGGATGGTCCACTAATGGGTTCTGTTATTGATGACTAGCCTTACGAGTCTTTGCTATTGAAATTGAAAATTAGCCTACTGTTATGGGGTGCCTAAGGGTTGCCACTTGAGAGCCTCCTTGTTGCTCAAATGTGGCCTCTCTCTAAGCCAAACTCAGCATATGAATGTATTACCTTCTCCCTGGCGTGGGACATGACTCCCGGGGATGAGCCTCCCTGGCAACGAGGGATTAATACCAAGTGCCAACTGGCAACACAACTGGAAAAAGACCTTGAATAAAAGGGGGAAAAGGAAAAGACAAATGAGTTCAAGTGGCTAAGAGACTTCAAAGAGAGTCAGGAGGTCATCCCAGAGGTAACGCTTACGCACACCTCAGTAGTATCTCATAGAACACCAAAGTGGATATCACCCCACACAGAGGGGCTCCTGAGGGCTCTGGAGACACCCAGGTCCTATATAAGGGGGGATAGCCCCAGAGACTGATGCCTTATCAGTGGGCTCTATTTTGAAATCTGTGCTCCTGAGAGTGACAGAGTTGTACTCAAATAAGTCCTCCCTGCACAGGGTCCATCAGTCCCTTCTACTCAAACCTATATGTGATGCTGGAGTTTGTAGATGTACTTCCAGAGACTGGAGCCTCTGGCCTACCTATGTGCCAGCTGTGCCTGGAATCTCGGTGAAGCTGCAACTCCTACTTTATAGCTCAATGGACTCACCCAAGTCACCTGGTGAGGAGATGATGGTGGACAATGGCCATCCCAGGGAATGCAGAGAGCCTGCAGCTGCAGGCAGGATAATCCCATCCATCTTATCCATGGGATATAAGCCCTCTCTCACTTGGAGGTGGGTGGTCATCACCATCCCAGTCCCCTCAGGATTGGGGGAGGAGCTATGGACTAGAGTGGACTTACTGGTATTCTGTTGTAGACATATTGTGACTTAAGCAATGGAAGAAATTATAACAGTGAGGTGGAGCCAGTGGCCACTAGACACTTTTGGGGTGGGGAGGGGAAGGGCAGTTGTAATACAGGGGCTTTTTCAGGACTTGGGGGTTGTCCTGAGTGATGTTGTGGTGACAGATACAGGCCATTTTACATCAGCATATACCATGCAGAACTGTGTGGGAGAGAGTGTGGTCTACAGTGTGCACTATGGTCCATGCTTAGTGGCAGAGCCCCAGGATGTGTATATTCATTGCAGGTGATGAGCCACACTAATGAAGGATGTTTATGTGGGAGGTTGTGGGAGGTGTGGGAGGTGGGGAACATGGGAATCCCTGTAATTTTTGTGTAACTTTTATGTAATCTAAGCATCTTTTAAAATATATATGGAAAAAAATAACATTTATGTAAGCAAATGCACATATATGCATATATATCTATATATCATTTTACAAATATTGGTTTGTATTGTGAAAATTTTGATTTTTACCCACAATAAAAAAATTAAAAATTTTTTTAAAAGCCAACAGAGTTCTGGCACTTTGCATCAGCACCCCTTTGGCTGACTAATATAGGCTGGAAGCAAAGAGCTGGAATATCTAATGAACATGACTGGTGATTGCCTTTATCATGACCTTGAAAGTCATTGTTGATAATTAGACTGTAAGCCATTCAAGGGCAAGAACCTCATCCAAGTTGACTTTTCATAGTAAGTGCTTGATAATATGGCAATAATTGCTATTCAACATTCAGCACAATGCTTAGAACTACTTTTAGGCAGAATAAATGTATGATGTAAATCCAAATGGGATGGTGTGAAAATGGCAGCATATTGAAGGATGGAATTGATGCGAGGGGGAGGCAAAAGTTGGAGAAATACCAAGAAGGTTGGTCCAGTCATTGGCATAAAGGCTGATGAAGTCCTGAACTTGCTACCAGAAGTGGGGTTCTGAGCTGCCCTCCAATGATGGATGAACAAGGATTTTTAAAGCAAGAACAGAAAGTGCTTGATGACACACTAAATCCTGGTATTGAAAGAAAGAAATGAGTCCAAACATAACTCCCATGTCCTGACACAGTGATTAGGAGAATGGGTGAGCTGCTAACTCACCTCCCACTCACTCCACAAGACACAATTATCTTGCATTCTGCCATCACTCAACTGGAACTCTTCACTTGGCAAATACCTGATTTTTTCCCCAGATCTTTGTCTACTTGATCTTTTGGTTAGACATGACACTGCAGAACTCATTCTCCTTCTTGAAATGCTATCTTCCCTTGCTTTTCTTGGTGCAACTATAATTTCCTTTTCTGGTTCTTCTGGGTAGATCATAGGAACATTCTTCTTTCTTGTTCCTTTTGTGAGTGATTTCCTGCTAATTCTGCTTAAGCATTTGTTTTGGTAACAGAAGCAAAACATAGTCGGTCTGACTATCACACAGATGACTTTCCCAAAGATACTCCATGCTGGTTTCTCCTCTATTATGTAAATCCCAGCTCATATGTCTTCATCCTCTATCTAAAGATGTCCTTAGTCCTTGATCTATAATCTATAAAAGCTAAAATCTATAAAAGCATTTACCACATTGGAACAGTCTATGGCTGTTTGTGAACCCACTGAGGTGACATAATCATCCTTATATCCCTGATGTATAACCCAGGAGCTGACCCCTGCAGACTGCTCCAACTTCATCTCCTATCACTCTCCCCCTTGCATATCCTGCAACTCCTCAAACACATCAAGCACACTGCTGCCTTAGGACTTTTGCCCTTGCCTGGAACTTCCTTCCTCAAGAACTTTGTATGGCTGGTTCATACATTCGAATAGCAGCTTACCAGTGGGACCGTTCTGACTGCCTTATCTAAGGTGTTCATTCCCTCTCATAACTTATGCCATCACCCTTTTAAATTATCAAACACTACCTGAAATTATTTCATTTATTTACTTACATGTGTACTGTTTCTCTCCCCTTACAGAATTCAAAATCCATGAGAATAGACTCCCTCCCTGATTTGCTCTCTACCTCAAGTGTTCAATAAAAGCAGAAAGCACTGGTGGGGATGGGAAGAAATTGGAACGCTCGTGCATTACTGTGAACATAAAATGGTGTGGCCACTGGGAAAAACAGATCGGTGGTTCCTCAAAAAGTTAAGCATAGAATTATCACGTAACCCAGCGATGACATTCCTACCCAAAATAATTGAAAACAAGGACTCAAACAAATACCTATATGGCAGCATTAGCCAAAAGATGAAACAGCTGAAGTGTCCATCAACAGATGAATGGATAAATAAAATGTAGTATATCCAAGCAAAGAAATATTATTCAGACATAAAAAGGAATGACGTTTTGATACATGCTACAACACAAATAATCCTTGAAAACATTAGGCTAAGTGAAATAGACACAAAAGGATAAACATTGTATGATTCTACTTATATGAAATATCTAGAATAAGCAAAGTCATAGGAACAGAAAATACATTACAGATTACTAGGGACAGGGAGAGGCGAATGGGGAATTATTGCCTAATGGTACAGAGTCTCTGTTTGGGGCAGTGAAAAAGTTTTGAAATAGATTGTGGTGATGGTAGCACACATGGTGAATGTAATTAATGTCACTGTATCTTACACATAAAAATGGTTAAAATGACAACATTTACGTTATATCTTTTTTTTTTTTGAGGGGCCGGGGATTGAAAGCGGGACCTCTTATGTGGGAAGCCAGTGTTCTATCACTGAGCCACATCAGCTTCCCTGAGGTGGTTTTTTTCATTTGTTTTACTTGTTTTTTTTTTTTTTTTGTTTTTTTTCTCAGGAAGCACCGGAACCAGGGACCTCCCATGTGGGAGGCGGATGCTCAACCACTTGAGCCATATCCGTTCCTCTGTTATATCTATTTTTCTTCAATACTTTTTAATTGCCTCAATGAATATCTGTTGAATGAATGATTGATGAATGAATTCCATCCACTTCTTTATCTTCTGTAACAATAGCTATGGCACTTATGGCACCATGTACTGTTTTAAGTGCTTTGCATTGCTAATTGACTCATTTAATCCTGACAATGCCTCTGTGAGGTAGGTGATATGATTGTCGCTCTCATTTCAGTTGAGGAAACCGAGGCACAGGAGTTTGGTCCAGTTACTCTTTCATAAGACAACAAAGCCTGGTTTTGGTACCAGAAGTGGGATTCAGTAAACACACTACGTTTATGAAGCAGGTACCAGCTGGTCAGGATTTGAACCCAGGAATCTGGCTCCAGTGCCCACAGGCTTCACCCCTCTGCTTATTTGTCCATGATCCCCCCAAGTTCCATTTCTACCCCCACCCTCTCCCCTCTGCTCTAGCCCCTTGTTTCTTACTGCCTCCTGGCTAACTTCACCTTGACGATCTCCAAACTAGAAGCCTCCAAGAAACCACCTCTTCCTTCTCCCCCTGGATCAAGCAGGGCTTAAGTGGTTTATAATTCAGGGAGTCTGTTCATTTGGATGGGGGAAAAAAAAAACTCACATCTTAGTTTTCACTATTTAACTGAAATTATGAATAGAGGCAACAAATTTCAGTAGGTGTTAATGATATTAGCAGCCCCTGTGACTTTTTCCTCAACAGAAACCACATTTTTGTCACATTACAATTATTGTAGATGCTTGAAATATCATTTACTCTCCTCACTACCTTGAAATTATTAGACCTGTCACTAGAACTTGCTTCTTATGTGCTTTAAAAAAAAAAAAAAAGTTTTAAAGAAGCACAGTTATTATGGTTACGCCCTTCTAGAATTACTTTCTAAAACACGAGTAGGATGCCACTTCCTTCTACCCAAAGATCTCCAATAGTCTTCCCAAAGCTGGCAGGATAAGTTCCAAATTCCCGAACATGATATCTGAGCTTATTCAAACCCAATCCTTAAGGAGACTTACAGCACCTGCCTCCATATTCGGCATGCTCTCTCTTGAAAGTTCAACCGTCCTGAGGCCACCATGCTGTGAGGAAGCCCAAGCTGAACCCAAGGAGAGAAAGAGGCCCCTGGAGAAGCTCTGAGGCACCAGGTAAGTGAGCGGCGTGACACTCGCTACATGAGAACCTCGTACTAAGACCTGCCCATGCATTAACTCTTAAACCTCATCCCAACCCTGGGGAAGGGATTATTACCAATAAGGAAACTGATGCACACTCTTTCTCAGCTGGTCAATGTCAGAGTCAGGTTTGGAATCACCACCAACCTCCTCACCAAACACATAAGCCCTTTGTGAGTTTGCAAACTGACCTTCTTACCCATTCGAGACACCCCATCTCCAAGGACCACCAGTTTGTGGTCAATACTCTGCACTGGCTGGTGGGGCCCCAGAAGAGAGAACTGGATTAAACTCAGGAATGGAAAAGCGGGGCACTCTGTTGTCATACAATAACTTGGAGTGGAGTAGCACAAACTTTCTGCGGAATGACTTGGGTGTCTTTTGCTGCACCTCATTCAACAACTTGACTGTCAAGAAGGTGGAGGAATACGAATATTCTCGCTGTCTTGATTTTGTGATAAGGGTAGGCTAAACATTTGTTATATTAGAAACTATGCAAAAAAGAAAAAAAAAAAGTAAAATAAAAAGATTAAAAAAAAAAATAGAAAAAATAAAAATGAAAAGAAACTATGCATGTGTCCCCAGACCTAGTTTTTCTCCCTAGGTCTGGCTTTTAGAATGCTGGTAATAAACTAAGCCTGATTTATTATATGACCATCCTGTATGGGAAAAGACTGTAACTTTGGGTATCTTTGGTCAACCTTAAGAGATATAGCAGAGGGGAGGATGTGGCTCAAATGGTTGGGTGTCCGTCTCCCATATGGAGGGACCTGGGTTCAATCCCTGGGACCTCCCAGCAAAATTTAAAAAAAAGAAAAATATAGAAGGCGCATGGGCCACCAGGCCCCACTGAGCCACGCAGCAAGATGATGGTGTAACAGGAGAGTGACACAAGGGAGAGCCAAGACGAGACGTGCCAAATAACCAGGAACTAAGGTGGCACAGGCAGTAGGACGCCTCTCTCCCACATTGGAGTTTCCGAGGATCGAATCCCAGTGAAGATAGGAGGAGAAGGATGAGAAGAGAGGGCAGGAAACGGACACAGAGAGTCGCCCAGCGAATGGATACAAAACAGCAAAAACGGGGTGGGTGGGGGGAATGGATAAAAGTAAATAAATAGATAAATAAATCCTTAAAAAAAAGGTATAGGGGAGTAAGATACAAACTATAGTTAGTAGTAAAACTTTGACGATGCTCTTTCATAATGTTTCACAACAACGCAAAGTATTTGTGGGGAGGGGGTGACGTGTGGGAGTCCCCGTATGATGTTATGCATGTTTGTTTTGTAAGTTCACAGGGTTTACTGAGCACTTATAGTTTATGTATGTTCATGTATGAATGATATACTTCAATAAATTGTTCAAAAAAAAAAAAAAAAAAGATACCCATCTGCTTATTCCCCAAAACTAAAGATACAGATTTGGGCGAGGGGGTCAAAGACACTGCCCTGATATGTAAATTATTTAGCCACCAGTAGGAGAAGCTGTGGATTGTCCAGGGGCCAGGGGGTGGTATAATTCAAGAAGGGACTCAGGTAGATGGGGGAATTCACTCAGGGAGCTCGAGACAACAGCTATTTACTAACTGGTATGGAAATATTTTAGTATTTTAGCGATCAGCCGTACCAACGTGTCCCAGCTGAATATCTGCTCTAAATACATAGAGAAGAGATCATTGAAGCCAAGAGGAAAAAAGAATCCAAACTGTGAATCATACTAGAATAATCCCACGTTGGCTTCGGAATGGATTAGACACGATGATCATTTTTTCCCATCCTCCAGCAGATTTTAAATTTCCAAGCTGTGTCTAAAACCTGGGTACCTTCCTGGGCGCACGTAAGCAAAGTGGAAAGCAGCAAGCGGCACTTTGTTTCTCAGCTAGGATTGCCTGGGGAACTTTAAAAATTCCAACTCCCGGAACCCACTTCCCTAGTCTGGTTTAACAGGGTCAAGCGTGGACAGAGGAACTTTTAACCCTTCCCAGGCGATCCTCACCTGCAGCCAAAATTGGGAATCACCAGCTTAAATCAGTGCTTCTCAGAGGGCCATGCCAGGCCCAGCAGCTTCACAGGGGGAGCTTGTTAGAAATGCAGATTCTCGGAACCCCAGAACCCCAGGGGCAGGCCCTGCAGGCTGCATCTTGGTGTGAGTCCCAGGATGTCAGGGCTGCAAGAACCAGTCAAGAATTAAAGATCTGTCACTGACTGTCCTGCGGAAACGCCACCCACTTGGAAGCATGATCAAAGAAAACTCCTTTCCGTCACAAAGAAAGCCAAGACTCAGCCGGTGCCCCTAACCAGCTGAGGTCAGAGTGCAGGGCAGAGGCCTAGCTCAGCCCTGGAGATTTTGGACACAGATCTAAGGAGAATGGGTCAGCTCCCTGAAATTTGGCTGCACTTACAGGATCCAAACAAGCAGGCTTTTCAGGGTTCCCACGAGGGGAGGGATGTGCGCCCGAGTTCTTCCCTCTTTAGGTACGGGGCAGGGACTCCCAGACCTCCTCTGTGGGAAGCTGGTGCTCAACCACTGAGCCACATGGCTCCCCTGAGTTGTTTTTTTTTTTGTTTGTTTGTTTGTTTGCTTATTTGTTTGGTTGTTTTTAGGAGGCCGGGGACCGAACTTGGGATCTCCCATGTAGGAAACAGGCACTGGATGCTTGAGCCACATCCGCTCCCCACTGGGCCTCTTTTTAAACGAGGCGTCCTCAGTCTGAGGCAGGGACTGAGACATTCCAGAATGTTCTGCAGGCCCACCAACAGGCCCAACGCTCCAGCTCCACGGCCCGTTGTGAACACACTGCCCTGTGTTCCGAGGTTTGCTTTTAGGGCCTGTGCGTGCTGCTGTGAACATTTTAAACAGCAGCTTTGAAAGAAAGCACCAGATCTTCTCTGGCCAACACTGGAGCTTGGGAAACAGACCCAGCGGGACCGAAATGTTACTTCGAGCTGTGTGACGTTGAGAAAGTTTCTTGGCCACTCTGGGCTCTAAGTTTCCTTGTTTAAAAAAGGAAGCAGAAGGGTAGAATTACTTTATAAAGTCATCCAAAAGATAAGAGAGTATGAGGGGTCGGATGTAGCTCAACTGGTTGGGCGTCCGTCTCCCATATGGAGGGACCCGGGTTCGATCCCCGGGACCTCCCGATAAAAAAAAAAAAAAGAGTATGAGGCTGCCTGATACAATGACTGACATGGGGAGTGCACTATGTATGTTATAAATAAAAATAAATAGGCCCTCCAATTTGAGGCTTAAGGGATATTCCTAGGGGCTTGTGACATCACCACCTATCCAGAAAGTTCCATCTAAACTGTCCTGTTTGTTCCCACTAACTTAACGAAGATTTAGAGCAAGAGTCAGCAAACTACGCTCTGTAGGCCAAATCCGGCCCTCTGCCTGCTTTTGTAAATAAAGTTTTACTGGCACACAGTCATGCTCATTCATTTACATATCATCTACGACTGCTTTCACACTGCAAGGGCAGAATTGGGCCATTGCGACAGAGTCCATATGACCTGCAAAGCTGAAAATATTCACTCTCTGGTCTTTTACAGAAGAAATGTGCTGACCTCAAGTTCAGAGGTTAGGTTTTCTTCTCGTAGCCACTTATACATTCCAGTCTCAAATCCTGCCACCATTCAACCTTTACTGTCCACCAACTGTGTGTTAGGTTCCTGCAATACATGATCCGTAAGAAAAGATCTGTGCCCTTTTGGAGTCCACGCTGGGAGGCCTGTGCAGGAATTAGTTTTACTTGATGTAGCATTTCTGTAACACGTCTCATGTGCCAGGTCCTGATCTAAGCATTCTGTAGATGTTTAATCCTTGTAACAACCCTATGAAGATGGGTGCTATTCTTTTCTCCATTCTACCACTGAGGAAACGGAGGCTCAGAGAGGTAAAGTCACTTTGACAAGGTCACACAGCAAAAAGCAGAACAAGGGTGCGGATTCAGCCAGACTGGTGCCAGAGCTGCTAGGCTACGTGATCTTCTCATTCCGAATCCCTCGCCCCAAGATGCAGATGGCAGAAGATAGGTGTCAATATTGCCCAGGCTATCCCCAGACCACGGGAGAGGAAAGACATAAACGAGAGCTACTTCTCAAAGACACTGCTCCCATAACCCTGCCCATCAGAACCACCACCCAGATTCTTAGCACAAAGAGCTTTTGTCATCTCTCCTGGAGCTCAGGCAGCCTCTACTTGGACGAGCTAGAGTTTGAAGGTGGCTCCTTTTGCAACCGAATCTTTCCCTTCCGCCACATTTGGGGCCCTCCAGTAAAACTTAAAAATGCAAGGATGGCCTTTTTTGGATCGTGAAGGGACACATTTGCTCCTCAAAGTGGCCTTTCAGGGAAATGGTGGGATTATTTTTTAACTGCACCGTCATCCATTTGATTTATGACCTTGGGCTGATCGTTGCATGTGCTTGTCTCCCCTTTTCTGACTTGCAGTCCAGCGATGATAAAACCTGCCCTCTCTGAGAGTTATTTTCATGACCACAGAGGAGGCGAAGAGGCTGTGACACGTTGGCAATGTTAGAAGGCGAGGTGTTATTTTATTTTATTTTATCCTCTTTTGGCCCCTTTCAAGCTGTTTCTAGCAGCCAGGATTTAGAGAACAGGTTACATGTCCCATGTTAGCCTTTAGGATTTTATAGATTTCCTTCTGAATTCATCTCAGATTTGACATATCCAAGTTCAACAGCTATCAAGTACCTTCTACCCGCAAAGCTTTGTGCCAAGTAATTTCAAAAATTCAAAGATCAGTAAAAAAAAAAAAGGGGGGGGGCCTCGCCTTCCTGAAATTTAATACTTAAAGGGCAAGGGACAGCTTAATAATCCCAACTTCATTTATTCTTTCATTTAATTATTCTACCGTGTACCAGGCATTTCCTGGTTCCAGATCCTGCAACGAGAGGAGTTAAGAGCTTGGGCTTCTGGAATCAGATGGATCTAGGTTCCAAAGCTGCCTCAGCTCTACTGGCTCCATAATTTAATCTCTCTGTGCCTCAGTTGCGTCCTCATAAAATGAGGGCTGGGGTGAAGTCTGCGAGCTCACGCCCTAAATCCCCTTGGCCCAGGGCCAGGTCCATGGCAGGTGTGGGATAAACGGAACTGGTCTCTGTGCTGCTATGGATACTGTGTATAATCACATGTCTGTGTGTCTGCCTCCTCTTCCAGGCAGACCTCCCTGAATGCAGCCTGCAGGGACTGAAGCCAGAGGATGCCCTGGGCAGCTGGACAGAAGAGAAAATGGGGTTCACAGGCTTCCAGGAGCTTGCAGGTGTCAGCACCAGAGCCATAGAGAGAGATTATCAACACAGACGTTCAAGTTTTTGGGGATCCATCAGTTAGTCCTTCAACACACACATCTACTATGTCCTGGGCACTTTTGTAAGCACTGGGGACCCAGCTGTGGACATGGCAGACAGAAAAAAAAAAAAAAGAAAGAAAGAAAAAAAAGGCTGACTGCAGAAATTGAACTCATTCATACCCTGCTGGTGGGAAAACAAAATAGTGCAGCCAGGGGTGGTAAACACGGTAGCAGTTCCTTAAAAAGTTAAACATAGAATTACCATAGGATCTGGCACTTCCATCCTCGTACGTGCGTGTTATGTCAGCTTTGCAATAGCCAAAAAGTGAAAACAACCCAAGTGTCCATCGACGGATGAATGGATAAACAAAATACAGTAAATCCATACATGGAATATTATTCAGACATGAAAAGGAATGAAGTCCTAACACATGCTACCATGTGGATGAACCACAAAATCATTATGCTTAAGTGAAAGAAGCCAGATAAAGGGTCATAACTTGTTTTGTTCCATATATGAAGTACCCAGGATACGTATATCGGTGGAGACAGGAAGCAGATTGGTGATTGCCAGGGCAGGTAACGAGCGGGGTTGGGTAGTGATTGGTTAGTGGGTATAGGGTGAAATTGTTTTGGAACTAAATAGAGGCTGGGAATCTGATTTAGGAGAAAGCACGTGATTTTAGATGATGAACATGGTTTCCTGGTCCATGGTGACCCAGGGGTGGGGCAGCATGAGGATGTAGTATTTATGCGAAGACTGGAATGCACAAAGGAGCAGGTCCTGGGAAGAGCTTGAGGGCAAGCATTCTAGGCAGAGGGACTAGCATGTGCAAAGGCCCTGGGGTGAAACTGTGTCTGATGCATGCACAGAGCAGACAGAAGGCCAGAGCGGCTTGGCCACACTGAGGGTAATAATGATGGAAAGAAAGGCAGAAAGGAAGCGTTTCACATGAGCGCAAGCAATTAAGAGAGCCTGGGGAGAGCGTACACAGACGCTGTCAGAACTCTGAGGTGTTGAAATGACAGAATTTTGGAAAGCTGTTTCCCAATCAAGCCCTTTTTAAAGGTCAGCTTTCCGTTTAATTGTGATGTCTAAACAGCCTGCTTGTTCTCGTGTTTTCTAAAAAACTGTGTAAACTGAAGCTTCAAGATGCTTTAAGTTTACTCTCCAAACACAGCAAACAGTTATCAAATGCTCTCTAAATTGCTTGCCATATGATAACGTACCGACTTCTCTTTTTAAGAGTCCCACAGGACGGGCCTCACCATCTCCCAAATCCTCATGGTTGAGGAATGAACAAACACAACGAGGGAATGCAACCGCGGACAAGGTAAACGTATTAATATTGTAGTAATGGCAGAACATGTAACATTGTTAGAAAGATAGTGGGTTACCAGGGGTCCTGAGGGCAGGGGGAGGGCAGACTAGGGGGAATATGGGGCATTGGAATTAAGTGTAAACCACAGTGTAAACTATAGTCCTTGGTTAGTAGCAGTGCTTCAATATTTATCATTTGTAACAAACATGCCACAAAAATTGTAAGATGTTATTAATTGGGGAAGATGTGGGAGGGGATGAGGGTGGGTTATATGGGAATCCCCTATACTTTCGATGTAACTTTTCTATAATCTAAAACCTCTTTAAAAAATAGTTTATTATATTAAAAAAAAAAAAAAAAAGAGTCCTACAAGGCAGGTGCTATAGTAAACCACATTTTTACAAATGAGGAAACTGAGGCGCAGAGGGACCAGGAACTCGCCCAGAAGCACGCAGTTGGCCTGTGGCAGAGCTGGGATCTGAGCCCCGAGTTAGGGGGCTGCTAACTCAATCCCCACCCCAGAGGGAAGCCAGACAGCCTCACGCTGGATCTCATTCAACCCTGGAGCCCCCCAGGGGTCCTCAAACCCTGAGCCTCCCCCCATTATGTTCCCCAAGTCCTTTGTGCATGAAAAAGGGAAATGGCCATAGATCTAAGAATCGATGATGAGATGATGAAAACTGGATTCCCGGAACCCTGAGGATGCAGGAAGGTGGCCAGCCGGGGGCCACGGCGCCACCAGGTGGCAGATCGTGGAAGCCGCAGGCGAGAGGCGGGGACCTGGGACCAGAGCGGGACTCTCCCGGGCTCCTCCACTGCCAAGCGGTGGCCACAGCTGGCGGTTTCTTGAGCACCTACTATGTGCCAGACGCTGTTCTCGCCCATGGGTCAGCAACTTCTATGAAGACCCGTAGAGTAAATCTTTTCAGCTATGAGGACTGTTAGAATGGCCTCTCACCAGGACTCAGCCGCTATCTTTGCAACCACAGAAAACAGGCACGTTACAGACACTGAATTGAATTTCACCGTAATTTCAAGACTCTTTTGACTTTTTTCCCCCGGCCATTAAAAACTGTTAAAAACAAACAAACAAACAAACAAAAAACTATTCTCAAGCCTGCAGCCTATTGAAAAAATCAGGCAGTGGGCTAGATTTGGCTCCTGGGGGATGGTAGTTTGCCACAGAGGCTGGGGGGCCGGCAAATTAAAGGCCCCGAGCTGTGAAGGCTGGGGAGGGGGCAAATTAAAAACCAGACAGAACTGCCTGTCCGTGGGGAGCTGACATGCTCATGGAGGAAAAGGAGACAATCAACAGGACAGATGAAACAAATACATAATACATATGAGCTGGTTCTTAGTGCTAAGGAGAGGAATAAACTAGGGAAGGAGGAACAGGCGTGTGTGGAACTGTATTTTAAGGAGGGTGGTGAGGGAAGGCTCACTTAGGTGACCTTTAACTGAAGGCATGAAGGAAGTGAGGGAAGAGCCATGCGGCTTTCCAGGCAGAAGAAACAGACAGTGCAAAGGCCCTGAGGCAGGACCTTGTCTGACTGAGCAACAAGGAGGCCATTATGGTTAAAAAGAAATGAAGTGGGGAGAGGATTAGCTCAGTGGTTGAGTGCCTGCTTCCCATGTACAAGGTCCCAAGTTCAATCCCCAATAGCTCCTAAAAACAAACAAATGAAAAAACCAACTCTTATTGGGGATCAGATGTAGCTCAGTGGTTGAGTGCCTGCCTCTCATTATGAGGCCCTGGGTTGAATCCCTGGTACCTCTGGAAGGAAGGGAGGGAGGGAGGGAGGGAGGGAGGGAGGGAGGGAGGGAGGAAGGAAGGAAGGAAGGAAGGAAGAAATGAAGCAAGTAAGGGGAGAAGAGGGAGGAGGTGGGCAGGGGGACAGAACATGCCTGGCCTTGTGGGCTGCAGGGAGAACTTTGACTTTTACCCTGCATGAGGTCAGAGCCACGGAAACTCACATCTCAACATGTGCAGGCTAATCCTCTCTCTTTGGGGTCCAGCAGTATTAATCTCTCTACCCACAGCTCCTGGTAATCGAATATGTCCCTAATTTTTCCACTCAAGACCATGGAACAATTCTATCAAGTGGCAAAGGTGGAGAGAATGGGGAAGAAAAATGGGCACAGCCTTCTGTGCTCAGCTCGGGGCTTATAGACCAAGACAATTCAGCTCAGCCACCCCAGCGGGAAAGTCACCCAATCCCAGCTGCCAACGAGTCCCCAGATCCTATAAAAGGCTGGCTCTGGCCCAGGAATATGGGTGAAGCCATCCCCATCCTGGCTCAGCCCCCAAGATCCCTCAGTGACCTGGGATTCACCCCTTGAGACCCTAATCTGCCTAAGGAGGAAAATAATAATCATTGATAATAATAATATGATCCATAATAATAACAATATGTGTTTTTGTAACAGACTATGGTCCACACTGGCCAAAAAGTTTCACTCCTTAGCTCTGTACAGAAGATGTCTGCCTTCTACCCAGATGGGATTCATCAGCTTCCTCCCTCACTGTGCTCTCACTTCCATTGAGTTCCAATGGCCTTCCTTGTGTTCCCTCCGGCATGAAGCACTGTCTGCCTCAGGGCCTTTGCACCTGCTGCTCTAGCTCTGTGATAATCACAATAGGTACAGTAAAAATAATATATAATTATTCTAAAATAATACAAAACATTATAATTTTATAAAATCATAAATGATATAAATATACTATTATAATATAAATAATATTAAAAATAAATGACATAAGAATATGATGTAAAAAAGTAATAATAATATCCAGAATGCCTGCCCTAACTGCTTCACAAGATTCTTGTGAGCATGCACCAAGATGTGCAATGTAGAATGCTTTGGAAAAGAATGGCATGCTACATAGACTATTTATAAAGGAGTTAATCTATAGAAGCTCTCTACAAGAATTGGCTATTATTAGCATCCCAGCATAATAAGTATTATCTTTGGTACCCACTGCGCTTGGCTTGATTCTCCCCTCCCTGCCCTCCAGCCTCCCACCCAGCTCCTCTATGTTCAGATGATGGATAAATAAATAATTTTTTTTTTAAAAAAAAGAGAGAGAGAGAGATGACAACAAATTTGGCACACAGATTCAAAGAAAAAAAAAATGACATTTTTGAGACAAGCAGGGAACTCTGAATGTGGACCAGATAATATAGAAGATCATTGCTAATTTTGTTAGTGTGATAATGGTGAGAAAACATCTGTGTGTTTTAGAAATGCAGTCTGAGGTTTGAGGGGGTAAAGTGATGTACAGTCTGGGATTTGCTTCAGAATAACCCAGAAAATAAGAAAGAGGAAAAATGGATTTATGATTCAATGATTCAAGTCTTGCAAAATCCTGACAATTCTTGAATCTGGCTGAAATGCGGGTTTCCCTGTCCTTTTCTCTCTACTTTTAACATACCTGAATATTTTTGCAATAAAAAGCTGTTATAAAATACTCTATCCAAAAGGTGAAGACTAATTTCTAAAACATCAGGGTAAATAGGTTTTGTACTATTAAATTTAAAACAAATGAAAACCTCTTAAAATATTCTCATGGATGCCTTGTGGCACTTTGAAATTATTTATGAATCCCCAAAAGAGAAATATTATGTTTTTAAACTAATCTTTTCCTGTGGGTGTGAGACCCTTTGCTTGCATTAAATTGGGTTGAGGGTCCTTTGATTAGATTACTTGATAAGATCACTTTAGGGCTTTCAATTGGACTATGTCAGTTAGGCGTGACTCAGGTTGAGTCTCTGCCCTCTTGCTGGGTTTGATTTAAAAAGGGAGACACAGAGAGAGAGACACAGACATAGGAAAAAGAAGCTGCCATATTTGATCCTGCTACTTGAGAGAGATTTCACCCAAAGCTGGGGTGCAAAGAAAGGGTCCCCTGAGCGGCTCAAAGAGCTGAGGCCCAGGAAGAAAGAGAGGAACCCCAGTAAGAGACAAGCCCTACGCCAGGTTCACCTACAGCTGCAGAAAGGAGAGACCTCAGCAGAGATCAGAGACCGTCTTGTTTTGCCACGTGGAGGCCAAGTTTGAAGAGAAAGCACCTCTTCCGGTGCCTCTGTTTGGACTTTTCATGGCCTTGGAACTGTAAGTGTACCCCAAAATAAATCCCCTTTATAAAAGTCACCCCATTTCTGGTACTTTGCATCGGCAGCCCTTTGGCACACTGAAACAGGCCTCATCCTTTAAATACTTCTGTTTTTTTATATATTTTTATAACATGCGATAAATTTAGTGGACTGGTTATATAATTTATAAATAAATAAATATGCGGATGTTGTGGATATTCTGGTTTTTTTAATTATTCATAGAGATTTAGACTAAAGAGAGACGTGAGGGAGAAAGAAAGAGAGGAGAGGGAAGGCAAGGCCTGAAGTGGGGAAAATAAAAAGGCAGTGTTTAGCATTACAGCAGGCATATAGCAGGTACATCTTAGATGGTTGTGGAATGATGATGGTTGGATGGGTGGATGGATGGGGAAGTAGATGGATGGAAGGATGGATGGAAGGATGGATGGATAGAGGAGTGGATGGAGGAGTGGATGGCTGGAAGGAAGGATGGATGGATGAATGGAAAGATGGATGGATGGAAGGATGGATGGCTGGAAGGAAGGATGGATGGGAGGATGGACAGAAGGAAGGATGGATGGATAAATGGAAGGATAGATGGAAGGATGGATGGATGGATGGATGGATGGAGGTATGGAAGGAAGGGAGAGAGGGAGGGAGGGAGGGAGGGAGGGAGGGAGGGAGGGAGGAAGGAAGGAAGGAAGGAAGGAAGAAAGGAAGGAAGGAAGGAAGGAAGGAAGGAAGGAAAGAAGGAAGGAAGGAAGGAAGGAAGGAAGGAAGGAAGGAAGGAAGGAAGGAGGGAGGGAAGGAAGGAAGGAAAGGTGGGGAGATGGATGAATGAATGGATGGATGAGTATATGGAAAGATGAGGGTGGATGGAGAAATGGATGAACAGATAGAAGGATGGATGAGTGGGTGGGTGTGTGGAAGGGAGGGAGGGAGGGAGGGAGGAAGGAAGGAAGGATAAATGGATGGATGAGACTGGATGGGGATGATGGATAGATGAATAGCTAGATGTATGGGTGGAAGGGAGGAGAGGTGAGGAGATGGGTGGATGGATGATGTATGGAGAGATGAAAGCCTGGGTGGATAGAGAAATGAATGGGCAGGTAGAAGGACAGATGGGTGGGTGGGTGGGTGAATGGGTAGGTGAGTGGATGGAGAGGAGAGAAAATCAAAAGAAAAACGGAAAGAAAAAAAGGGGGGGCACAGCATTGCCTTCCTAAATGATGCTCGAATGTGCCACCAGATGTCAGCCTAACCCCAGAAAAAGCCACCTCTGAGGCAGCGTTCGCTCCACCCATCTCCCACACCGAAGCACTTCCAAAGGGCTCGTTTTGTTGATACAGTTTTCATCGCAACCTGTCTTTACATACCCCTCCTCGGGACCCCTGAACCCCACCGGCACGTATAACCTCTCCAGCAAACGGGGAAGCCGGCAAGAGCTAACTTCCCACGAGGTCAGGGCTGGGGCGAGGAGAGGGCAGGAGAACGGATTTCGGGATCCCGGGAAGGGCTCGGTTTGCAGTCAGTCTCGGTTCCCACTAACCTGATATACCTATCCCCATCCCACCCCAGCTCTGCCAAAAAGCAAGGTCTCTAGCTCTCCTGCTCTGCAGAAATCAGGCACACACCGCCGTCAACCCTAGACAGCCAAGAAGGAACAACTTCACGGATGAAGCTCCTGGGCTGAGAGAGGGGGCGACTTGCCCACGGTCACCCAACAAACCCCAGAGCCCCACAGCCTCTCCCATGAGAAAACTCTTTTTTTTTTGGGGGGGGGGGGCAGAGGTGTCACTGGCAAATGGAAAAGGGGTCCCAGGACCAGAGTCACCAAAGCCAGCCCTGCCTGACCCTCTACCTGCCTTCAGCACAGACGCTGCTTCCCCCCAAACCTGCCCGCTTAGACCCAGTTCTTTCCACAGAAGAAGGATTCCCGATTTCTCCTCCAGAAACCAGCTTCTCTCAGCACCTGCCTACTGGAAATATTTAGCAGCCCGAGGGGACACAGCAGCATCTTGGGAGCAAACCCTGCCCCTCTCTTGATTTAACCCTTCGTGGCTGCACCCAGGAGCTCACAAGAGCTGGTAGGGACCTTTGAGGTGCAACAGGTCTTTGGTCAACCAACAGGGAAGTGTTTTGGGATTTCAGCAGCCAGCACAGAGGTACAGAGGAGTTCCAGGTGTCCCGGACGCATCACCCCCCCCACACCCCCGAAATCTTGCCAGACCCCCTGGCTGCTGCGTCAGCTCCCCCACCCCGCCTCTCCCACCCCGGGCGCATACTCACTCCCATTCTTTCCTCCTGGCCTGCGGGGTGCTGTGGATTTTGTGCGCCTGGTGGG
This sequence comes from Tolypeutes matacus, assembly GCA_026826555.1. Taxonomy (NCBI): domain Eukaryota; kingdom Metazoa; phylum Chordata; class Mammalia; order Cingulata; family Chlamyphoridae; genus Tolypeutes; species Tolypeutes matacus. The sequence continues at coordinate 568,626 of JAKSZT010054237.1, read as the reverse complement.
CCAAGATGACATCCCGGAGGTCCACCACGCCGCCCCGCCGCTTCAGAGGGGGGCCCTGGCCGCTGTGGCTCATTGGCTGGGAGCGCGCGTCCTGCAGGGCGCTGGGTCTGGCCGCAGGGGCGCTGTCCCGACGTGGGGGCCCCGAGCCGCGGTCCCACGGGGCGTCATCATCCCTGGGAGGGGAGAACGTGGGGTCCCGGCCCCGGGAGGACGTCGACATCCATGAAATCCCAGGGTCTTCCTCCTCGATCACCACCGTGAGGGTGAAACTATAGAAGGAGAGAGGAGAGAGCGAGAGCGAGATGAAGGGGGCGCGGAGAGAGCAGACGCGCAAGCCAGGGAGCGAGGAAGCGGGTGAGAGAGGCCGGGGCTGGGGAGCTCAGACGCCAGCCCCCGCCCTGTCCCCCCTCCACGGGAAGTCAAAATACACCCCAGCCCGGGCCCGCCTGGCTTTAGTAGTTCCTTGGCAACTCCGTACCCGGAAAGCCCGTTCCTAGGAGCTGCCCAGCAACCGACCCAGCACCATGGAGCCAAAACGCACGAGGCGGAATCGTGGGACACGCGCTCCAGCTCCGAGGGACCGGCGACAGCGGGCGGGACACTGGCTTGCTCTGCATCTCAGCGTCCCCCTCTGCAAAATGGGTCTCCAGGAGCCTGCCCGTCCCTTCTCCTCGCGTCCCCGGGTCCTGTGAGCTCTGAACAGTCACTAAGTGCCAGTTCAGTTCAAAGGCCACCTCGAACAAGCTCATCGGCCACCAGCAGGGGCTATCCCTGTTTCATTTAAACGCCCTTAATTCCTCTCAGCAATGTTTTGTAGTTTTCGACGCACGAATCTTGTACCTCTTTCCTGCAAAATCTAGCTCCGATTGATAACATGTTTTAATGCTACTGCAAACGGTCCAATAATCCTGCCCCTTGATTTATAAACACCGTGTACTTTGGAAGGAAGAAATAAAACTGCCTGTGGTAGCTTGAATTATGTACCCACAACAAATGCATGTTCTTAATCTGAGGCCAAGTCCCCCTGGAGACGAATCTACTGTAAATAAGACCTCTCGGATATGATATTTTTAGTTAAGGTGTGGCCAAGTGACAGTGGGTGGGTTTTTTTTTAAGATTTATTTTATTTATTTATTCCCCATTGTTTTGGGCTCGCTGTCTGCTCTCTGTGTGTCCTTCTGTGTCTGCTTGTCGCCTCTTTAGGCGGCACTGGGAACCGATCCTGGGACCTGCCGGAGTGGGAGAGAGGCACCACCTCAGCTCCCTAGTCTGCTGCGTCTCTTACTGTCTCTCCTCTGTGTCTCTTTTCGATGCGTCTTCTTGCTGCGCCAGCTTTCTGCGTGGACCAGCTCTCCGCGTGGACCAGCTCACCACACAGGCCAGCTTGCCTTTCACCAGGAGGCCCTGGGAATCGAACCCTGGACCTCCTGTATGGTAGACGGGAGCACAATCACTTGAGCCACATCCGCTTCCCAAAGGGTGGGTTTTGAGCCATGTTACTGGAGACCTTACAAAGAGAAGGAACTGGAAGCCAGAAGTCAGAGAAGCACCAGAGGAGCCTGAAGCTGGAAATCCACAGAAACCTGAAAGGGCGAGAAGAGGACGTTGCCACATGACGAAAGCAGAGATAAAGCCAAGGAACTCCAAGGATGGACAACAGCCAGCATCAGAATGCTACAGACTCAGGGAGAAAACAAGCCCTGATGACATCTTGACTTTGGATTTCTTCTAGCCTCAAAACCATAAGCCAAGAATTCTTGTTGTTTAAGCCAGCCCACTCTGTGGTATTGTCATAGCAGCCCAGCAAACTAAGACCCTCTATGTAGAAACTCAAATGCAACAGACCAAAAAGCAACAAGAACTGATATATGAGTATAGCAAGGTTTCAGGAAACAAGATCAACCTGCAAAATTCCTTTGTGTTTCTAAATGCTAGCAACGAACAATCAACTGCCAAAATTAATATATATACCGAAATGAAAACGTTGAATTGTTAACATTTACAGGTATCTCCACATTGACCCGTATAAGATCCAATGCAATGCTCAGCTCATTTCTGAAAAGAGGAAAGGGACAGGGTTCTCACCATTCACAAATTTATCAAGTAGATATTCAACTTGGAGGAATTTGGAGCCTGGAGAAGGAACTTGCCCTCGCTTCATTCGTTTATTCTCACTCAAGAAATGCTGGGCAAGCACCCATTGTGTGTCAGGCTCTGTGCTGGACACACGGCTGTGAATAGGACAGACAAACATCCCTGCCCTTGTGGGGTGAACATACTGGTGGCAGACACAGACAATGAACAAAGTGAGTACATTACATAGAGATTCGGGGTTCAAAATGCTGCGGAGTGAAATTAAGCAGGGACCGATGATAGGAAGTATTGTTGGGCAGGCTGTTTGCTGTATTAAATAAAGAAGTCGTGGAAGGCTTCACTGAGGAGGTGACACTTGAGCAAAGACCTAAAAGAGGTGAGTGAGGAGCCGTGTCAGTATCTGAGGGATTGGGAACAGCTTGTGCAAAGGCCCTGAGATAGTACCGTGTGTGACTTGTTCGAGGAACAGCAAGGAGGCCTGTGTGGCTGGAGCAGAGTGAGTGAGGGATATTGTGGGAAGAGGCAAAGGAGGGAAGAGAGCAGATTGTACAGGGCCCTGGTGAAGACTTTTCTTGCCTTTCCTTGGGGGGAAATGGCCCTTCGCCTTTAGAGGTCACCCCTCACCCAATAGCACCCAGTAGCCATTTTCTGTTTTATCCTGGTAAATTTTCTATCCCAAATTGATTTTTCCTGCCTGAGTCAGCCCCCTCCACTCGCCTCTCAGTATCTATTCAAGAAAAGCAAACCCACTGGGAAAGCATGAATGAAATCCAATTGGGGGCTGTTTTTAGTTTTTCAGCTGCTCAAACAAATACCGTACAATGGGTTGACTCAGACAACAGGAATTTATCGGCTCACGGTGGTGAGGTTAGGAGAAGTCCAAAATCGAGACATCAGCAAGGCGATGCTTTCTCCCAGAAGACAGAGGCATTCTGGGGCTGGCAGCCGGTGATCCTTGGGCCTTCGCTTTTCCGTCACGTGGCAATGCACCTGGTGGTGTCTTCTTTCTCTTGTGAGCTCCGTTGATCTTCCAGCTTCTGGCTGCTTCCTTCTGTTTTCTGAGTCCAATTTCCATTGCCCATGAGGATTTCAGCCCACCCGCCTTTACTTTGGGCACGTCTTAATAATATCTTCGAAGGACCTCTTTACAAATGGGTTCACACCTACATGTCCAGGAGTTGGGACTTGAACGTGCCTTCTGTGGAGGGTGTGATTTAACCCCCCACAGGGGCTAAACCTCATGCACGAATATTTCATAAGTCACCCACAGGTCTAAGTATGTGCAGAGAGCAAGGCTGCCCCCAGACTGCACTGAGCTGGGTGGGGGAAAGGAGGGTGGTTTCCCTTTTGAATATCTCCTCTCACCCTGCTTTAAGTGTCCAAAGAAAAAAGAACTCACCCCCCAGCCTCTCCCCCAGGCAGATCAATTCAATATCAGTTTAACGAACTCCGTTTCCCTCTGGTTTCTTTGAAAATCCCGTAACCCCTGGGGTTTAAAAGTTCTATCCTTCACGCCGCCTTCCAGCTTCAATTTTCTGCTGAGAAACCTCGCCTACGATTGTGCATGTAGAAATGGAAAGTCTTTTGTGTTTTTCACGAAATAATCTTCCCATCACACTGGGGGGACGAAAAACCTGTGATTACTTCTATAACTATTTATGCACCGAAAAGTATTTTCCTTCCCATTTTGCAGAAATAAAACTGAAGACGGAAGGTAATGTACAGGTCAAGCCTTGTACAGGGTTCCACTTCTGCCTCTGGGACTCGTCCCTCTTCAGAAATACTCTTACTCCTTCAAAAAGTTGGGTTGGACTCTGAGTCTGCTCGATTTGCTCAAGTCGTATCAGTGAGGTCATGTAATATTTGTCCTTGAATGACTGGCTTATTTCACTCAACATAAAGTCTCCAGGATTCATCCGTGTTATCCTGTGTGTTAATACTGCATTCCCTAGACATTTCTCCAAAGAAGAAATACAAATGGCAAAAAAAACACATGAAGAAATGCTCAACATCACTCATGATTAGGGAAATGCAAATCAAAACTACAATGAGGTATCATTTCACACCTATCAGAATGGCCACTATGAAAACGACAGAGAACTACAAGTGTTGGAGAGGATGTGGAGAGATAGGAACACTTCTTCACTGTTGGTGGGAATGCAGGATGGTACAGCCACTATGGAGGACTGTGTGGCAGTTCCTAAAGAAGTTGAATATAGACTTGCCACGTGACCCTGCAATACCACTACTGGGTATATACCCAGAAGGACTGAGAGCAGGGACACGAACAGACATCTGCACACCGATGTTCATAGTCACATTATTCACCATTGCCAAAAGCTGGAAACAACCCAGGTGTCCATCAACAGATGAATGGATAAACAAACTGTGGTCCATTCACACGATGGAATATTATGCAGCTGTAAGAAGAAATGAAGTCGTAAAGCATACGGCAACATGGATGACCCTGGAGGACATTATGTTGAGTGAAGCAAGCCAGACACAAAAGGACAAATACTGTATGAATGCGTCACTATGAACCAAATATATTGTGTAACATATTGTTTGATTCAAAAAAAAATTTATATGTATCCATTACATTTAATTGAGAAATGTATATATTTATTCATCTGTGTTTACTTTTTAGTTTTTAGTTGTTTATATTTTCAATTATTAAGTGCACAAAATAAAGTAAAAAAAAAAAAAGTTGGGTTGGGTTGAGCGTGCTACATGTTAACTACTCTTTGGCTAAAGTTATGGTTGAATCATGTCCTCCCAAAAGACATGTTCAAACCCTAAGCCTCAGTGCCATGTATGGGAACTTATTTGGAAATAAGGTCTTTGAAGAAGCGATTAGTTAAGATGAGGCCAAACTGGATTCAGTGACTGCTGCTCGTATAAGAAGAGGGGAGTTTTGACAGATGGACAGGAGGACAGAAGAGGGTGGTGAGAAAAAAGAGGTGACGATTGGAATGATACCTCCCAAGCCAAGGAACATCTGGGCCACCAGAAACAAAGAAAAGCAAGGGTGAATTCTCCCCTAGAGTCTTCGTTGGGAGCATGGCCCTGCCGACACATTGATTTCAGACTTCTGTCCTCCAGAACCGTGAGACAATAAATTTCTGTTGCATTAGAACACCAAGTTGGGACACTAAGATACCAGCCACAGTTGAAGCACCCTGCTAGAGAGTTTCCTACACTTGAAGGGGTGTTTGTACCTGGGGAGGAGGGTGGGAAAGCAGGACCACGACAGGATGCTCCATTTTCCCACCCCCAAGCTTCCCCATCTCATCATTTACTCCCCATGTCAAATCCATAAGCAGTCCCCATCAACCCACCTCCAAAACGCATCCCGAATCCCACCACTTCCCACCACTGCAAGTCCCCATCACGGTTCTGGATGAGTGCAGCTGCTCCCTCCCTGGTCTGCCTGCTTCCCCACTCCCCACCCTTCCACATTCTCCATCCTGCAGTCAGCAGGGGCTTGCTGAAATGGAAACCAGCACTTCTGCTGCTATTGTAAGAGAATCTGTAGCCTATGAGGCTGCCACATCTCTTGAATCTCATCTCGCTTTCTCCCCTTTCCCCAATAAGCTCAAGACTCACTGGCCTCCTCTCCATTTCTGGGCTCTGCCAAGCTTATTCCACTTTGCACCTGCTGTTCCATCTTCCTAGAATGCTTTTCTCCTAGCCTGCAACCAGCAAGTTCCCTCTCATCATTCATGGTCACTCTGCCTGTCCAAAGCAGGTGCGTCCCCATCATACCCTCCCCTGGAATCACCAGTTATCCATGTCCTTAACATCCCCATAGGTTATCAGCTCCAGGCAGCAAGGATCTTGGTCTGTCTTGTCTGACCTTGGCTCCCAAGCTCTCGAATATTTTTGCCTGAATAAATGAATGCGTGGATATTCTTAGGGCTGAGTCTACTTAGTGTCACCCAAACCACAACCTGAGTTCCCAGGGGAAGTCCTAAGTAGGGGAGCAGTAGAGTATGGAGGGAAAGAAGATGCCTTCTGGAGCTGCCTTCCCACCCCAGCATACCACTGAACTAGCTGTGTGTTCCCAGGAAAATTACTTAAACTCTCTGAGTCTCTGCATCCTCCAGCATAACGTGGGAATAATAATAAGAGCTTCACAAAGCCTTTTTGAGGAGCCAATGGGCTAACCCTCAGGAAGACGGTGTCCTGAGCACAGTGTGGCTTCCTGCCGTTATGATGGTGGACAGGTGGGGCTAGGGGGAGGGGGACATCTGCCCCAGCAATGCCCTCTAGGGCGGGCTGAATGGAGCCCCAGCTGCCGCGTGTGTACACACGGAAGACAAACACAGCTCTGGCTGGCGGACGCTCCCCAGCTGCCTGTCCATCCCCCACATGCCATGGCCAGGTGTGCTCTTCCCTGTTTGCCCAGTCGCAGCAGGCAGGTAAGGGGCAGTGCACCTGGGGCTTCACCTAGAAGCAGTGAGGTTCCAGGAACAGACCATACAAAGAGCAGACAATGGGGAAAAGCAAATGGAAGAAATAGAATAAGCTTGAGGTCACGGAAAGCCTGGTCCTTAACAAATTAATAATAATAAGAGAACTTCCCCCGAAGGACCTGGTGTTAAATTTACCTACCACTCTCCCAAGTCTGAATTTAAGCCACACCCAAGGTGAGGGCTTCTCTCCATGCAGTCTGACCAGCCTGTGTAGTCGTGGCAACCAGGTGGGCCCTGGCAACGCTCCTTATGAATATGATCTGGTCCAGAGCTATGGACGAGGAGGCAGGGAAGTCTGCACGTGAATTCTATGACCCCCTCCCACCCTCCCACCCCAGCGTGGACAGGGAAAGAGTGTTAAAAAGCGTGCATTTGCATAGCAACGCTGGGCACCAAGCACCTCCACCTGCTGGTGAAATGAGGGGGTGGGTGGTAATTGGTATACCAGTTGTACCACTGGTAGAGGTAGAAGTGAGCGGAAGGTACGACCTTTAAGCAAAATGGCAGAGGGAAAAACAGCCTCTAAACCTTCAGAGGCCATCGTGCACGTTAGAGAGAAGATGGGGACTCAAAAATGTCCATGAGACATCACCATCCCAGAATCCTCAGGATTGGGGGATGAACTATGGACTAGAGTGGACTTACTGGAATTCTACTTTAGACTTATTGTGATTCTAGTAATGGAAGAAATTACAGCATTGATGCGGAGGCAGGGGTCACTGGAGGCTCTGGGGGCAGGGGGAGGGAAAGACAAGTGTAATGCGGGGGCTTTTTCGGGACTTGGGGATCGTCCTGAATGGCATTGCAATGACAGATACAGGCCATTTTATATCGTCCCATAACCTGCAGAACTGTGTGGGAGAGAGGGTAGACTACGATGTGAACTAAGGTCCATGCTCAGTGGCAGAGCCCCAGGATGCGTTTATCAATTGCAATGAATGTGCCACACTAATGAAGGATGTTGTTTATGTGGGGAGGGTATGGGAGGTGTGCAGAGTGGGGCATATGGGAATCCTTATATTTTTTGTGTAACATTTGTGCAATCTAAGCATCTTTTAAAAAAATAAAAATATATATATATCTTTAAAAGTCCATGAGGTCTCTCATCCAAGAAAAAAAAAAGGGGGGGACCAGGCAGGGGTTGGAATGTAACCCTACAGTCACCAAAATCGTTCACTGGGGTGGGAGGATGTTTTCCCACCCCACCCACCATCTGGGAGTAAAACTTAAAAACCGAAAATGACCCATCAGTTCCACATCTAAGCATAAACCCAACAGAAACGAATGCACGCACCCGCCGAAAGAAATGCTCGAGATTGGTCTCTTACAGCTGTTTTTTTAACAACTCGAAACTGGAAACAACCCAAATGTCCATCAACAGGAAGATGGAAAAACAAATTGTGGTACGGCCATTTGATGGAACACAACTCTCAATTAAAAAGAATGTGCTATGGCTGCAGGCAATAAGGTAAATGAATCTTGCAGACAGACACAAAAACAGGAGATGCTGCGTGATTCCACTTATATGACGTTCAAAAGCAGGCAAAACTAATACATGGCGATGCAAGTGAGAAAGCTCTTTTCCTTGTGATGTGTGTGAGGGGGTGGGGTTGGCTGAGATGGAGCAAGCCTGCTGATAGAACCGGCAGTAATATACAGGATGCACAATTGCATGGAACATACTTAGTGTAAAAAATAAAATAAAACTATTGCTTGTATGTCTAAAATTCAAATTTAGCTGGGCATTCTAATATATTTTATTTGCTAAACATGGGGAGCTGAAAATTCCCTGAATCCTTATCTGGGTGATGGAAGAGACACACGTGTTTGCATGTGTAAAAATTCCTTCAAGCATTTTCCTGCGTGCTTGTTACTCCATAGTAAATATCTGTCAAGTCGAAAGAATCATACTAAATTCATCAGGAGGGATTCTATATGCCATTCTTCTCTGCAACCAAGTTTTGAACTGGACAGAAAAGGAGACATAGGAAGATCAAAGATTCCAGGCGAGGTCTCCCCGCCCAAATACAAGTACCAAAGGACGTCGGGAATCTACGCCCTCGTGTTGCAGATGAGACAGAGGCTCAGAAAAGGGAAGTGACTTCTTTTCAAGGAGAACAGAAGGCAGGTTGGGGATATGGACTCACATCTCTTGGGACCCCAAAGGTCTCACTCTGAGATTTAACCGGAACCTGGCAATGAACATTTTTCTTGCTCAGACTCACTTCTCAGGAAACATATGCTATCTGAGGCAGGCAGCATTTTGGCTCCATAATCTTCAACACCTTTTATTACACCTGCGCATGCTACGTGACACGGCAAAAGGGACTTTGCAGATTAAAGTTACAGACCTTAGAATAGGGAGATTATCCCTAGATGATCAGGGTGAGTCCGTGTGATGACTTACAAGGGGAAGAAAAAGGCAAAAGCTCCATCAGAGAGTTACAACGGAAGAGGCAGGAGAAATTTGAACTATGACAGGGACTCAACCTGCTGTTGCTAGTTCTTGTAGCAGAGACAACAAGCCAGAGGATGCAGGAAGCCTCTAGTAGCTGAAAACGACCCACAGCTGATGGCCAGCAAGGAAACAGCTTGCACTGAATTCTGCTACCAACTTGAATGAGCAAAGTCACGGATTTTCCACCAAAGGAACAGAGCCTGCACACACCTTGATTTCAGCCTGGCCAAGAGCGCCGGGCTTCTGACCTGTGGAAAGACTGAGATAATAAATGGGTGCTGTTTTGAAACCACCAGATTTGTGGTATAATTTGATATGGCAACAATAGAAAAACATATATATATAGGACACCTAAGATAGGTGGTTTTTCGTAACATGGTATTTATATATATATATATGTTATATGTGTTTCTGCAACTTTGTTATTTGCTTAATGAAAGACATTGCACAGCATTCCCCATCAGCTCCTATAGCATTTTTTTAAATGACTCTAGTGTAGATAAATGTTATGGGGTCTCTCTGGGTTTTTTATTTTTGTTTTGCTTTTGTTTTGTTTTGTTTTATTTTGCTATTCCACAAAATATTGCGGCTAACACCTGAGCACTGATCTCCGTGAACTTCTACGAACATTTTTTTTTTAAAGGAGGTACAGGGTATTGAACCCAGGACCTTGTACATGGGAAGCAGGTGCTCAACCACTGAGCTACATCCGCTAGATCTACAAACATTTTTGTAGAATAAATCCCTGGAAGTAGAATTCTTATTTCAAACAGCATGCACGTTTTAAAAATCTGGCAGATACTGTCACCAAAATCAAGGTGGGACCCTTATAAGTAGAGGTCACTGGGATGTGACCCTCCAATTGGGAACTGAATGCTGAGCTCCTCTTGAATTTGGGGTGGCCTTGGGACTCCTTCTCACCAGTGGAATGTGAGTGGTAGTGAAGCACGTCACTTTCAGGTCAGAGCTCAGAGCTTTAAGAAGTAGGTTGGCCTCCGCCATGCTCTGTTTCCTCTCTGCTAGCTGGTCATAGAATATGCTAAAGGTGGAGACATGGAAAGGAGAGAGCCTGGTTCCAGAATCACCACGTGGAGGAGAAGAGCCACAGCCAAACAGGAATACCCTCCTAGGGCTATTGGGTGAGTGAGAAATAAATGTCTACTATGTCTAATCTTTTTTATGCAACTGGGGGCCTATTTGTTACACCAGCATTCCCTGACTAATACACTACTTGATGAAAACAACACTGGTTTCATGCAATGAATGTTTTCCTTGTGCTTTGAAAGCCTTGCATGCAAGTACGAGAGAGTCCCGTTGAGAGCACAAAAGCGTTCATTAAAAAGAGGCTCAAAAATAGTGTTTACAGGGAAGCGGCTGTGGCTCAATCAGTAGGGCTCCCGTTTACCATATGGGAGGCCCCAGGTTCAGTTCCCGGGGCCTCCTGGTGAAGGCAAGCCCGCCCACACGGCGTGGTTAGCTGACCCAGCGAGCATAAGCAGCAAGGGGGGGATAAATGAATAAATAAATAAAATCTTAAAAAAAAAAAAAAATAGTGTTTACAGGTGATTTCCTTTCACCTCTGCTCTCTTGTTCTCCTTCTTCCACTTCTCATTTGCTCCTCTCCTGGGCTGTTTCACTCCTTCCTGCCTTGCTTTCGTGCTAAGATCTCTGTCAAGAAATCATCCTGGGAAGCGGATGTGACTCAAGTGATTGGGTTTCCACCTACCACATGGGAGGTCCCGGGTTCGGTTCCCGGTGCCTCCCGGAGAAGGCGAGCTGGCTGGGCAGGCAGGCGCGGTGAGCTGACATGACAAGATGACACAACAAAAGAGACACAAAGAGAAAAGACAGTGAGAGACACAGCAAACCAGGGAGCTGAGGTGGCTCAGGTGATTGAGTGCCTCTCTTCACATGGGAAGTCCCGGGTCTGGTTCCCGGTGCCTCCTGAAGAGAAGACGAGCAGACACAGGGAACACACAGCGAATGGACACAGAGAGCAGACAGCGAGCACAGACAACGAGGGGGTCGGGGACACATAAATAAAATAAATCTTAAAAAAAAAAAAAAATTATCTTAAGCTGCCCCCGGCAAAACGAGGCTCACTAGAGCCCATGGAAATGGTATCCTTGCCTGCTTTCCAGGTTGAAGAGTGTGACATTAAGCAAACCATGGATTGTAACAGCTCTTAAGCTGCAGCGAGACTGCGATCACCCATATGTCATTTATAATTGACCTTGGAGTGCATCATCACCTTCTGGTTGAGGTTTTATTTGGCTAAGAGTAAAACTGCTTTCCAGACCCCGAATAAACCTTCTCTGGAGTAGGTAGCCAGGTGAGGGGCAAATGCTAAGACTCTACCTTGAATCAAAAACTCACGGGAAGCGGCTGTGGCTTAATTGGTTGGGCTCCCGTTTACCATATGGGACGTCTCGGGTTCGATTCCCGGGGCCTCCTGGTGAAGGCGAGCCAGCCTGCGCGGCACGGTGAGCTGACGCAACAAAGGGAGACAAACAGACAGAAAAACGCACAGCAAATGGACACAGCGAGCACAAGCAGCAAGGGGGAGATAAATAAATAAAAATAAATCTTTAAAAAAAAAAAAAACAAACTCATGATTGGGACACATATGATGACATGGATGAAGCTTGAAGACATTATGCTGAGTGAAATAAACCAGGCACAAAAGGACAAACATTGCTTGGTCTCACTAATATCAACTAAATACAAAGAATAAATGTAGAGTTACAATCTAGATGATAGGTTACTAGGAGATAGGATGCAGGCTGAGAAGGGATACTGATGCTTAATGTGTGTAGAATTATTAATTAGCTTGACTATAAAAGTGTGGAAATGAATAGAGTTGATGGTGACACATTATAGTGAGCATAACTAATGCAGCTGGTTTATAAATGGGAATGTGGCTGGAAAGGGTAGGCTAGGGATGCAAATGTCAACCAAAAGAAAGCTAGGGAATAATCTAGGGACTGAATAACACAGTGAACCCAGAGGTGGATGAGAATCGTGGTTAACAGTACAAATACAAGAATGTTCTACGAACTGGAACAAATGTACATCACTATAACAAGGTGGTAAGACTATGGAGATGCATAGGAAAAATACAATTAATGTAAATTATGGACTACAGTTAATAGCAATATTATACTATTCTTGAATCAATGTCAAAGAAGTACTGTGTTAGTAATAGGGGATTCTAGAAAAAATATACCAAATGTACACTATGGACCATTGTGTTATTAGTCTGATGATATTATCTCATAATCTGTAACAAATGGACCACAACAATATAAGGTGTTGGTGGAGGGGTGATGTATGGGAATTCTGCACATTGTACATGATTGTTTTGTAAGTTCACAACTTCTCTAATAAAAATATATATTAAAAAAACTCATAACGGATGATCCAAAAAAAAAATCCACATCTCTTCACGGAGTTACTTAAATAAATATTCACGGTACTCACCCCCCCACCCCATTTTGGCCTTCGTGCCTCACCGTATCAGCACCCACTTATTGGAAGACACCAATAAGTAGCTATAAGTTTGATGATTTCTCAAAGAGTTACCATAAGATTACCATATGACCTGGCATTCCCACTTCTAGGTATCTACCGGAAAGAATTGGAAGACAGAGGCCAAAACAGATACTTGTACACCCATGTACATCATTATTCGCCATAGCCAAAAGACGGAACCAACCAAGTGTCCACTGATAGAAAAACAAAATGAGGTCCACCCGTGCAACGGAATATTATTCAGCCATAAAAAGGAACGAAGCTCTGACGCATGCTACAACGTGGATGGACTCTGAAGACATCATATTGAGTAAAAGCAGCAGACACAAAAGGACAAATATTAAATATCTAGAATAAGCAAATTCATAGAAACAGAAAGTAGATTAGAGGTTACCAGGGGCTGGGGGAGGGGGAAATGGGGTCAGAGTTTCTGTCTAGGGTAATGTAAAAGTTTTGGTAATGGATCGTAGCACAGCATTGGAAATAATTCCACTGAATAGCACTCTTAAAAATAATTCAGACAGCAAACTTATTGTATACATGTTATTATCAAAAACATTTTTTTTCTTTTAATAAGCAGATATAGGCACATATGAGGGCTTTTGTGCTGATTCCACCGCTACCCAAAGCTACTCCGTCTCAGGCTCTGTGAATTGCCCCCACCCCATCTTTGCACAGAGAAGCAAAGAAACAAGGTGAAATGAAAAACAAATCCAGACCCAACAACAGCCTTTCAATGCTTGGGGGCAATCAACTGCCCCACAGACATGAAAGCGGATCTAAACAAAATGCCAAGCCAGATGGCAGAGGCTGACCAAACGCAGCCCCCAACGTGGCTGGAAATGACGAGTTGGTCTCAGTTTTCACCTGCGTTCGCCCGCTAGCCCGGCTGCGTGTCCACGGCCCAGAGAGAGACACGCGCGCGGATGAGCAGATCTCCTGCAGTCACTGGACAGTTTTCAGGGGTCATAGGCTGGCGTTGGAAGAAGGAGAGGGGCAGGGAGACCCCCCAGGCATGGGGGCTGCTCAGCAGGAGCCACACAAGCTCCTGAACCTCAGGCTGAGTTCTTTCTTCCAACTTCAGTTTGCGGCTTCAGTATTTCCCCCATCACTCATTCATTCATTCATTCATTCCTCAGACATTCAGCAAGGTTTGCTCTAGGTGCCGGAGACCCAGTAGTGAAAAAAAGGGACAAAAGTCCCTGCTCTCGTCGAATTGACATTCTAGTAGGGAAGAAGGACCAAAAAAAAAAAGGATAAACGAGGACAATGTCCAGAATGCTAGGTGGAGAAAAGAAAACAGGAAAGGAGGAGAGGGAGGGGAAATGGATTATAGATGTAAATAAAGTGGACAGAAAAGGCCTCACTGAGAAAGCAACATTTGAGCAAGGAACTGGAGGAGGTGAGGGACCAGGCAAGAGGTATCTAAAGGAAAGGTGCCCTAGGTAGAGAGAATAGCACATGCAAAGGCCCTGAGGCTGGAGCAGAGCAAGCGATGGGATGAAGGTGGGGAGGTAACAGGGCAGGTTGTACAGAGCCTTGTGAGTCACGGGGAGAACTTTGCCTTTTGCTCCAAGATAGGTGGGAGCCAAAGAGGGTTCTGGGGAGAGGAGGGACAGGCCCTGACTCAGATGTTCACAGGCACACTCTGGTTGTCAGATTTTCAAGAGACCCAAAATGCAGTGAGCTGGATCATCCCAGCCGGGTGGGCTCCCTCGCTCCTGCCCCCTTGCCTACCACATCCCAAACACTTCAGGGCTGGCCAGCTCTGCTCCACTCCTCCTCGTGTTCCCAACACAGACAATCATCTAGAAGGGCTGCAATTCTTTCCTCCCCGCTCGTCCCCCCTTGAATTCCTTCTCCTTCCAATTCATTATAGACTATCGAGTCAACCCTTGGGATGACCCAAAAGGACCCCCACCACCAATCAAATAAAGTGGGAGCCCTTTCATCTACCATGTTGGGGTCCCCAATCTTCTTTTCCCATCTCATTCCTTTTCCCATGCTCTCAGCCAATCCAGAATACACACCTGCCCCCCCCCAAATAATCCACCTCTTTGCCTTCATCTTGAATGCCCCTTCCTCTCCCCTACCCGAAGGTCCAGCTTCAAAGAGCCTACTGCTATGAAGCTGTACTGTAGAGATTTCCCACCTCCAGCCCCTGCAGCTCCCCATCTGGGGCTGGTTCTGGCTCCACCTATGTGGGACAGTTGAGAAGTTCTGTGGCATTGACACCCCCCTGGAATAGCCCTAAAACCAATGGCTGATGAGAGCTGGTGGAGAAATACCCCAACTTTGTGGCCAAACTGCTTGGGAATCCTGGCTCTGCCGCTTACTGCTGTGTGACCTTGGGCAAGTCACTTCACCTCTCTGGGCCAAAGCTTCAGCTGTAAAATGGGGATAAACCAAGAATGCATCTGTACAGTTATTTCATGTGAGGATGAAATAACTTAATTCTACGTAGTGTGCTCAGGACAGTGTCCAGCGCACAGCAAGCCCCTGGAAGTGTGTGCTATTATTATTTCTGTGATTACAATGATGGTTATGACTTCCTTCTCTGCTGAGTCCTCAAAGCCTAGCAACAGGAAAGACTCAATAAAATACTCATTGTGTGCTTCTTGCCCAGGCTAAATACATCAAGAGACTTAAGGTCCATAGTTCAGGACAGTCTCTGTGCGTCATTTATCATCCTCTGTTCTCTCTCAGTCTTAAGTTTTGCCTGACTTCATCCACACTGGAAGATTAAAAGAAACAAGGACAAAACTACCAGAAACAAAACAAAACTTCTCCCGGGAGGAGATTGTCCCTCTGATGTTTCTTCCTTAAACTATACGCAGCCTCTCCCTTCTAGATGGCTCTTGGGCAGGAGTGCTGGTGGTTTTGTTTGCACTCCATGTTCTTGGGTTTTTTCCCCCCTGAATATGTACTTTTGGCTTTTCAGTATTTAGCATTGGTAGGTGTTTCGCTATCTCCCCTTATTTTGCCCCTTCACCCAGAGGGTGGCTGCATATGGTATCCACATATGAATACGTTAGGGCATTAATTCCTGACAGCAGCGAGTGTGTTCAACAAATACCTCTTGAGTGCCAACTGCTGTGCTACCACGATTCCATTACCGTTTGTCTTGGGATCTGAAAACTTCTGGAAAATCAAATCTAGAAACCAGCTCCCCATGGGGCTGGAAAAAAAAAATGTAGTGATGATTTTTACTGGCGAGAAATAAATGGATACCAAAAGTTGGAGCCACTTTAGGGGGAAAAAAAGTGAATAGCCCTGAGTCCAGGCTTTTAGAATGTTGAAAGCTGAGCCTACAGTTGAGCTACACTTTGTTCTCGTTCACTAAGATTAACATGTGAATTACTGGAATCCAGAATATGGCTCCATTACTCTTATCTGATCTGGGCACACAGAAGAATGGGAGGAAGGAAGAAGGGGCTGGGGGAGGGGAGGAGGAATGGGGAGTGACTGCTTAGTGGGTACAGGGTTTACTTTTGGGGTGATGAAAAAGTCCCGGAACCAGATGGAGTGGGGGTTGCACAGAATGGTAAAAGGACTGAATGCCACTGAATTGCATATTTAAAATGGTTAGAATGGTAAATTGTATGGTGTGTGTATTTTACAGGACAGGAAGGAAGGAGGGAGGGAGGGAGGGAGGGAAACAAGAAAGAAGAAAGAAAAGAAAAAACAAAAATGATGAAGAAAGAGGAAGGAAGGAAGGGAGGA